>BGPR01003702.1:60911-129934 GCA_013235015.1 Araneus ventricosus
CATAATCGGTGTGCACTTCGGTTTTCAGTTACGTATTATCGTAAATTGAGCTGCGATCCTCTTAACTACAAAGAGCCTTATTCCGTGTATTTTGCTTGTTCTCCTAATTCTCAAATCTGCCTTTTCTCATGCTGCAAGCTTCATATTGATTCTCATAAGAAACCAGCTCCGCTCTGGTTCTCTTTGACTCAAAAAATTTCTTCAATTTTATAATTTCAAGTTTAGCGTCAAGGTGTGAGAATATTTTAAAATCTGATGTAAACTTACGTTCTTGTTCTCTCTGCGTTTCTGCCCACCATTTTTAAGATTGCGCCAAGAATCTTATAATTTTTCTAAAGATAGATTTCTCCTTTAGGCAAGCCTTACCTTCTCCAAAATATCATGATGTGACCCACGTCCATAACTCAACTATTGGGCTAGGAGTCTAAGATGGCGGTCCCAAAGTGGGCATTCCCACTCTGAATTGGCACTTTCCATTGGGACAGTTTAACATGCATGTAAATTATAAAATAACACCGATGGCCGGTTGAATGGAAGCTTGCTTCCGTTAATTTAATGACACTCCTTCCATTGAATAGATATTTTGATCTACCATTAAATTAGAAGCCATAATTGCACTCTCCTGAACTGGAACAGCAATGGAACAAGCAAATTGAGGATGATTCTCTGGAAGAGGAGGCGCTGCCTGCACAACAGAGGCTTCCCACTTCTATCACGATGCAGCACGTGATCCCAACCTCTGATTTGAACAAGAGGGATCTCGTAATTGTTCCGAGAATAAAGGAAAAAACTGGAAATTTTAAACACCAAAAGGACCACCTAATGTTTATGTTTCTTCATTTACAAAACCGCAATAGACATATTTATTATCAAGAATAATTTAATTTAAGAATCAGGGCTTATTATCCCTAAGTTTCTAATAGAAGGAACTCATTTCATGTAGTCTAGTCATGGCGATGCATAAAGTAGTTTAATTTAATAAATAAAAAACCTCATAGTGCAAGAGAAGAGCTTTTGACAGAGTATACTAAAATATCGGTTTTCAAACAATTTTGAGAATAAATTGATTTGAAAATAATAATAAATATATTTAATAAAATACTGATATCTGAATTCTCATTTTTTTCTCAATTGCAAATTTCCTTCATATTTACTTAAATTTTAAATTTTGCCTTATTTTGTCTTACTTATAGGAAAACTGGCTTAAGTATGCCCATAACATTTATCTTATGTTAACTTACTAAAATATTTCATATAAAGAGTCTCGTTTTCATATTAATTTTCTTATTGCGAAAATAATTTTCCCACCCCAAGAATTCTTTATGCCTGACATTATTTATGTAATACTTTAAAAAGTCATTAAATATTTAATCGCTCTTCTAACATTATTTATAAATGCTCAGTCGTTGCTGAATATTAATGATGTACTCACCTACAACTCTGTATAAATCAAAGGAGTAAAATTACACTGAAAGTGAGATTAATGGTTATTTTATACTTATTCTCCACGAAAACTTTTTTCTTGGCATACTTATTCCCTTATCGTTAGCTCGAACACGCAATTGACTTTCTTTGCAATCCGTCGCATGGCTAGCAACATTTTTAGTTGTCTTGTATGTGCCAAGATTTTTTTCATTGTCCCACTCTATGATGTGCCCTTTCTTGGGTTTACGCGCGTTCTGAGGCAGCGCCATTTGCAGGAGCAACCGTCTCCTTTTACACCAGCAATTTTAGGATCACCAGGTTTCCTGGGACCTCTGAAAATTCAAAAGTCATGTTATAAAACCCAGTCTCCAAATTTTGCCTGAGGGCCTCGGTGGCCTAGTGGTAAGGCCTCGGTTTTAGAGCCGGAGGATTCAGGCTCGAAACCGATTCCACTGAATCCGCCGCGTATAGGGCTATTGCAGGTTATAATACGTGGGGCACGTCCTTCCATTGGTGTGGCTGGAAGCAGGAGGCGATGCCGTCATCGCTCTAGTAGTTTTAAATACAGAGGTCCGTCCCAATGGCCCTCGTATGTTGCTTCAAAACAGGACGTTAATATCTAACCATTCACTGAGCCTTCGGCTACCTTGCTCTTTGTATACAAGGTAAAATGTATAATTCTAAATTAATGCGACCTCGAGATGTGATGATGTGCATACCAGACTTGTCGAAAAATTATTTTTTGAATTATGTTTGTTTGCCTGTCTGTCTCGAGCAGAGAACTTAAATCACAATGAAATAGATGGATGAAATTTGGTATGCTATGTTTACGCAGCAATTGTAGTCTATATATCAAATTTTGGGCGAAGATTCTAATGCGCAAATACCTGAATGGATAAAGTATAACATATGGTGTTCATGAGAACTGTTGATGATAAATGTAGAACATCCGAATTCAAAAGCTAAGTAACCCAAATCGTTAACGGGTTTAAGTCTGTCGATCTGTATTTGCGTACATGTGAATGAAATATCTCAAAAACACATGAATGAGATAAAATAGAATTTTAGATATGGTTTGGCAAAGTGCAAATCTGTAGCAAGTCAGACCAATCAGTCGAAAAGAAGATGCTCAAAATAAACCGGCTTTCTTTACTGTACTGTTATGCAAAACAGAGCCATAATGTAGTCTACTATACTTGGAGAGGGGTTGGGCAGACACAGATACACCCTGATATCGTTTACAAAGTACCTAACTATCTACTGCATTAAACGCACTTGCAGGCTTGGTACTATCTCATGAGCCTTGGGTGGACGCAGACTTTTAACCCCTCTCCCTGTACCAGAGGCGTCCAGGCAGGTCTAAAAATCTCCTCTTAACGGCGAGAGGCCGTCCGGGGCGGGTTGGCTTCATTTGAAGGGAGGTGAGGTTTGCAGGATCGAAAGGAGATAATTGCGATGGAGTCTAGTATCCTAAGCAGCCCATTTCGTACCTTGGAAAGGTTACATAGCGACGGGGGTAAATTATGTTGTAAAAACATAAACACTTGCAGGCTTTGGTGCTATCTCCAGACACATGGGTGGGTGCAGCACTTTTAACCCTCACATACCGACGAGGCGGTCCCGAGGCGATCGTTTCCTCTGCTGGACGAGGAGGCCTATCTCAGGGGCGGTTTGGCTATCACTGAGGAAGGGGAGGAGGTTGAGATCGATAAGGAGATAATGCGATGGGGTCTATTAACTCTAAAACGCCCATTTCCGTGAGCCTTGGGAAGGTTATAGCGGAGTGGGGTAAAATGTTGAAATGTAACACTTGCAGGCTTTGGTGCTATCTCATGACCATGGGTGGATGAGCTGCCTGTGCCCTCACATACCAGCCAGGCAGGTCCCAGAGCGGTCTAAAATCCTCTTAGCAGACGGCAGAAGGAGTTCTGAGGCGGTTGGCTTCTTTTGAGGGAGGTGAGGTTCGGATCGTTAGAGATAAGCGCAGTGAGAGGTCTAATTATCTAACCCAACCACAGCCCTTTTCCATACATTAAAGGAAGGTTATAGCATTGGGGGGTAAATGTTCATATAGGTTGGAGGTTCAATTCATGTCATCCCCCCAAATGATGGTTTTAAAGGGACTAGAAAAATTCGTGGATCAAAGAGTTAAAGAAAAGAGAAAGACAGGCAATATTTTGCCAATATAGAAAAAGATAGGAGAACATTCCCTATGATTTTAATGGAATTTTTCTTATTGATGTTCTTAGGCATTCTTTGATTGTTTAGTCATGCGGGTCATTTTGTTTGAAATGGAATCCATATACTTATGTCTTACCTTACTAGTTAGATCTCATTATCATATTAGCAGAAAGAAACAACGATAGGTCGTTCAGTGCTTTTCAAAATGACGACTCTACGATGATAAACTACTTCCTTCTGCCGTATAACTGTATATAGTATAAGTGGCTTTTAGAGAGATTTTATAGTCATTTTATTGTAATAACTTTTGAGAGAAACAAAGTTACGCAGATAGGATTAGGGATAAAAAATTCACTTAGTAACAAATGTTTTTGACTCCAGTACTAATGGCTGTATTCGATCGATGACACATTAGTCAAGAAAATGGCCGTTTTTGCTCTCGAAACTGTAGATGAGTCTTTACGGCATAATATTTATAATTAACTGATACGGCATAATATTACTAATTTATCTTATCACATAGAAAAACTGGCAATCAATCGAAACACGATCCAAAAATATCTCGAAGATTTTCATTAGAAGGAGGCATCAAGATTAAAGAATAATTAAAGGAAATGAACCTAGTTTCGTATCCTTTCTTTCGGATGATAAATTGCTACCTATTTTAAATGACCGAGATTTGAAAGGTAAAAGGCTACCTATCTTTTTTATATGTAAAGATAAAGAAAAATTGGTCGGTTGCCAAAATTAGAAATTTCTTAAGGGAAGGAGCAAACTATGACTGCCTGGAGTATTCTCAAAGTTCGGAGGTTGGAAGACAAGGCTTAAATTCTCTCTTCTGACCCAAATAGTTTCAAAACTGGTCGTAACAAGAGTGCGATTACATTTCTAAAGCAGTATGCAGGTCAAGAAATGACATATTTTCCATCTCGGCATCAGATGTAAGAAAAATTGCTACAAAGTGTTTTGGAACATGGATTACCTCAAGTGACTAATAGTCCAGATATTGTTTTCTTTAAAAAAATCAAAGAAAAATGGAATAATTTGGAATAAATGTTTGAGCGAAATATGTAGTGAGAGCGAAACACTGAGAACTGTAAAATATCTTTCTAATGCACTTAAAAATTGAAAATTTGAATCACTATTAAAGGAATCTCATTGAATTATAAAGATAGTTAATTTTTATCATTTTAAATTTTTAACAAGATTTTCTAATGAATATTTACAATTTAAGTCATTCAGAATTTAGATATGAAATGAAAAAAATTGTTCATTGTTGCTTTTTCTTCAGAAAAAGCATTAGCAGACTTCATTTCTCAGAAAAGTTTAAATTTATTAAAACAAAATTGGACGAGGAGAAATTGGATTTCTGAATCTCAGTTCAGATTCTTTGGGATATGAACAAGTCTTATTTAAATTCATAAGAAACATTCCGGGAAAACTCAGTGTTGTCAATAATACAACCGAAAGAGGGGTTAAATTTATACAAGCTTTTAATCGACTTTTAACTGTGGATAAAGAGCAAAAACATTTCTTTAGCAGGACCACAGAAAGCAGTACCAGGACTAGAAAGAAGGCTATTCTTAAACGCTAAGATTTATTTCAATATATTGTTAAACCTGTATATATTTTAGTATATTATTAAAAACTGTATATATTTTAGTATATTAATAAAAACTGTATATATTTGAGTATATTATTAAAAACTGTATATATTTTAGTTTTTAATATATTATCAAAAATTGTATTATTAAAACTGTAAATTATTATAGCAAAATAATACAATTTCTTTATATGAATAACAAATATACGATTTTAAATGCTCAATTTTTAGCAATTTTTTTTCTCCTACATCTTTATTTAATCCTTTGCGGACGGGTGACATTTTTTAGAGCATTCAGATCAGATTGGCGCACTTTATGAACCATCCCGTTTTTTCCAACTCCACGCTTATTTAATTATACTCAACTTTATTTTGTATGATATAATAAGATTAGAGGTTGAATGTATGGATGATACAAACGCTTGTGTTCGAGTTTGAGTCGCTATAATTCTTCGTGAACTGGATTGTCCTCCACGTCAGAATTAGATTCTTGGTCGCTATACACAGTCACTTCTCCATTGAGTTATAATGTATGAGATTCGTCCTCGGCTTGTCTATCCTTGATCAATTCTTCGAAAGCAGCTGAATATTGTTTTATAGGGATAATTTCTCGCCGTTTCGGTGATACCCAGGTTGGGTTATGGAGAGCGTTTCATGAACTTTCAAGCGAGATCAGATCAAACTGACTGATTCATTGTCAGTGGATGTGTCAGAGCAAGCATGAGGAATGTTAATACGAGGTTAGAGGGGTGATGACCTCTCCACCTCTGATAGTTTTTATTTAGCTAATGGTGCATACACACTGGCCCACTCCGTAGTGTGTGTACTTCAATGGGTAAATCAAGCTCGATGCGGCACGGGTTAATCTTCATATATGGAAGAAATATTTGGTATACTTAAACATCATGGTAAAAGGGAAAAAATTAGGGAGTGTGCGCTTAAAAAATGTTGACTAAATTTTTCGCCTTTATAATAAAGGCCACCCTAATAAAACATAGGGCACTAAGATAGTACACCTTCATTAAAGAATTCTTTAAATACAGGATATTTCCAGTTGCTGGTGCTTCATTCTAAGAATGGTTATTTAGCTATATTTTGAGAGTACACCAAAATATGCAGTAATAAATAAATCAATTAACTTCATGGAGAATTAGCCATACAGTCAAAAATTATTTGCATAAAAAGTGACTTTTCAGCAAACCTATGAAATACAAGATAGTTATCAATGGTAAAAGTAAAGATAATGTTCAAACCAAAAAAATTCCATGTTAAAAGAAACCTTTACTTAATGTTATATTCTTAGAAATACTTAATTAAAATATTTCATTTTTTTGTATTTAATCGGGTTTAGAAAGTTAAACTTAGTAAAATGAAAAAAAAGTTAGAAATTTATGCTAATACAAGAGTGTTTTGTAAATGAGCAAAACATGAAGTTAAAATAATAAATTATTTTAAATAAGTTTTCAAATTCATAAATAATTTATAACCAGAAGATATAAATTTTTGTGAAATTAAGATTCCATCTAAAATTTTATTTGAAATGCCTTCATCTTGAATCAGAGGAAACATGCATACAGAAACATTTTAAATTTCTTTACTTCGGTTCCTCTCTTCACGCTGTCAAGACGATGATGACTCTTCCTAATCAAATAGGAAGCAATCTGAGTCTTTCTAGATTTCTTTTGTGCTAGTAAGATGTTGTTGATGTAACATTAATACTACAGAGGCTGTTCGCACATTTTTAGATGATTTTTATGGTATTTACAGAACAATTTTACAGAAATTTTTTGTGTTTCAAATGTTCAGTTTGATAACTCTTATTCTTAACAATATTTATAATCATAATTTCCATGACAATAATGCCTTTTGTAGTATCTTAAGAGGTATTTTATCTCATTTCTCTTGAACAGCTCTCCAAAGTTCACAAAGGGTTGTAGGTCGATGTTTGGATAATGCGCACTTTAAAAGTACAAAAGCGAAAAAGTCCATGGGTGATACATTAGAAGATATAGAAGGAATATCATTGAAGGGTACAGTCTTAGTATCCATTTCTTGTTTTATTTTGCCGAGAAAATTAACAGTGTATTGCGATGTGCTTGCTTTGTCTTGATGCAGTTCTATTGATTGATAGCATTGTGGTTAAAGAGATGGTCTTTAATATTTGAAAACTAGGAATAAAATATGTTCCTGATAGTATGTGGAGTTTATACTAACATTTTTTCCACTCTCTTTACTTTAATTTTGCTGTTATATGAAAAACCATCAACAATCATAAATCCCTTACAAAAACTTCCTTTAGATTCTTTTTCTTAAGATTCTTTATGATTTCTTTTCTCCTCGTTGATGATACTAAATCCATCTTAAATTCTTGCAGTCATTTAAATGGACCCAAGATTCATCTAGTTTTACAACAATTTTTCCATTTTTCTCCTGATAAATACTTTTCATAGAGAATTCTGCAGCGCTCTGCGTTCCACGATATGCATGGAAAAAGACGAAGATTGTTGTATTTTTTGTACTTCTTAATATCCAGACCAGTGTTAGTAATTCTGTTTACAGTTGATACTGAGAATTTTAATGATTTTTCAACAAACCTTTGACTTGGAGGATTTTCTTTTAACATTAATTATCTCACTTTTTCAATATTCGAAGAACTGCGTTTTTTCATTGGATACCTATTTGGAACAATTTATGCACTTGAAGCCAGACATTGACGATTTCTTCATTTCTTTTTGTCAATAGTATTATCGTGACTTTCGATATCAAAAACCCATGGCTTTCACAGCGTCTTATGCGATAATTGAATAATAATTCGGAAAGGGAAAAAAACATATCGTTTCAGCCATCGCTTCTTTAAAAGTCCTATTTTGTATATAAACAAAAATTTTGTGTAGTAGATGATAACTGATAACTTAAAAATATAATTATAGTGAAAATATTTTTTTTCCAAGAGGCCGAATTTTTTCCATAAAGAAAACGAAATCGTCTAAAAAATGTGCGAACAGCCTCTGTAATTCTTTATTATCTTTAATTAATTTGCATCATCTTTTTGTATTGTGTAAAAGTTTTTATACGAGGATTGTTCAGTCAACATTAAATATATAATAGTATTTATACCAGGATTCTCCAGTGAGCATAAAATTAATAAAAGTATTTATACGAGGAATGTCCAGGGAACATTAAATAAATAAAAGTAATATAACTGGATGAGATATGCATTGTCGTCCACCTATGTTTCTCTTGGGAAGACGGACAATTTTTCAGCAGTCCTTCAACTTTTTACGATAACTTATTTTGGAGTCATAATGATTATACTGTACATCATTTTAATTTTCATTGTTCTTAAAGGATAGAGTGATCGAATTTTGTATAACTTCATTTAAAACATTTTGCAACATTAATTTTAACTTTCCATTGCTATTAAGAGAAAAATTTTAGGATAACTTTGAGTCAATAATCTGTAAATACTAACACCTTCCATAAAATTCAATTCAGTATTTTCTGATATTTATCATGTAAATTTAAATTTCCTTTTAACCAGTGGATTTTTTTCCACTGTTACATAGCATTATTTAAGCTTCCAGCATTGTATCATTAAATACTTTAAAAAATTCCTCACTTCTGAAATACCTAAAATACTCACATTTTGAAATGTCTGATAACAGTACAGTCCTGTTTTATTTGATCGCCCTCCATGTCTGCGAATGGTTCTATTTAATAATTATTTTGAATTAAGAAAATAGACAAAAACCACTGTGTCCGGAAAAGTGAATAAATGCAATATTAGTGAAGTGCTATATTTTCGGAAAGCTTGCATAAATTAGCCAGTTGCAAGGAATTCTTTCTTTCTCTTGGACCTATGTTTAGATCGGATTCCGGTTGTTTCTTTTTTACCGTCAAAGATTGGTTATTATACATAGTCTGCCCAAAAAATAAAAATAACTTTCAAAATAAAGCAATAATTCTTATAATACAACTTGCTTACTTCAAAATGTCCTTGCCTTCCTTCTCTGTTAATGCAGTGCTTCCATTGTGTCTTCCAATGTTGGAACGACCCTCTGGGAATCCTTTTTGGAGACCTCTAATAAATATCCCTGCGAATTTTCTTCCTCTCCTCTATTGTTTCAAACTTTCGACATTCCAAGGTGAATTTCAACTCTGGGAACAAAATAAAATCTACAGGGTCAAACCTGGAAAGTTACAACGTGTTACCACATGTTTCTGATCCACATTTGAACAATCCAGCAACTCCTCACTAACTTTGTTTTCTCATCAGTCAAGAAAAAAAGCACAAATTTTGCTACAATGCGATTCGTCTGCAGATTATCAGTTGAAATTGTGTGAAATGAACTTTTGATGATGCCTAGACGTTCAGCAATCTCATTGTCATTCAAATTATGGAAAGCACGAATCAAATCGCACATTTTTCCAACGCGTAGATCGCCCGTTCGTGTTTAAAGGCGCCCAGATTTCGGATCGGCTATGATGGACGCTCTGCTCGGTTTGAAGCATCAGTAGAATTGGCACCGGCTAAATCGATCTTTTCCATAACCCTAGTTAACTAAACACTCGTCTAATAGACTACCGGCCTCTGCCAGTTTTTCGAATTCGAGATGTTCCCACACCAACTCACTCACCGTACCTTCATAATTATCAAATAAGCACGGCTTTACACTTGCTATTTTTTGAGATTTGCTTCAATCGTCGTTTAACAGTCGAATGTTGAGTTATAACGTGCAGAAGTCTGTATACAGTGCAGAAGTTGAAGTTAGTTGCAGGAGACACAACTTAAAAGTACAGCAAACACACACAGAATTTGTACTTTCTATCCAAACGCAGAATGACAAAATACGTGTGCAACTGCTTCAACAAGAATGTTTGTGGAGAGCACACTTTAAGCATCTGCCAAGAATGCAAACGCTAATTTTCACCATTTTTCTATTTTTTTTAAATGAAATATTATAATGCTTACCTTCATTTACACTAATTTATTTGAAATAAAATAAAAGAAATATAAATATATACCTGTTTTTAATTTGTAGTCTTTGAGTCAAATGATTAGTTACAGAGTAACACTGATTTATGTTTAGTTATCTAGGGTTAATTTTGTCGCTATGCTTCACTAAAACAGTTTCACAATTTTATGCAAAATTTCTACCGAACTCGTTGTTCTTTCATTTTCGAAATCGCCAAGCACACATTATAGAGGTTCACATCGCTCAGAAAGCAACGAAAAAAATATGCGGAGGTCTCAAAAGGAGTGTAAGCGCAAGTTCAATATTTAACGCTACGAATCGTCATTATAACGGATAGGTAGGCTGATGCATTAAATCTCTGCTTTAAAAGTTCATCTTCTTTTTGACAGACCATGTAGATTCATCTTTCAAATCAGAATTCAGAAATTCAATGACAAAATATTTTTAAATAAATATTTCATGCAGTATAAATAGACTCACAGCACAACCCTTCATTTCTTCATTAATTAACAGATTTTTTTAAATTTTATTGAATTTACTTTTTTTATTTTCTACCTATTTTAAGAAATAAATAAAAAAAGACTGAAGTCAGATAAACACATTTTATTGAAATATATGTTTGAGTTAAATCAGGCCATTAAAGAAAGAACAATTTATCAGGGCCAGATTTCTGCTGCTTGCTTTGTCTTCATGGAGTTGTACTGCTTGTTGGATTTATGGGTAAAACGAAAATGTTTCTTCCTTTGATTAAAGTGAGGAATTTATTTATATATTTTTTCATCTCCTTATTTTTAATTTTCCATTCTATAAAAAACTGGCCAGTCCTTTGACATAAATCCCTTACTAAAAGATCCTTTAGATTGTTTGAGCCAAATTTTCAAATATTCTTCTTCTCTTTCATGGTAATAAACATATCTTTTTTCTTCGCGCAGTCATTTATGAGGGTAATTTTTGAACAATTTTTTGAACGATTTTGCTCTTTTCAGTAAAGTTTGTGAGGTGATATCCTTCAGTTTGCATTTTTATGACCTCGAGCTAAGCTAGTCATTCGAAATGAAAACGTCTGTGGATAAGATTGATAAGGTATCTTACATACATCAAGATGTCCTTCATATAACGAATATCGTAGATAAAAATGTTTACCGAACAATCCTCGCGCATATTTATGTTTTTATACTACTTAACAAGATACAGACATTAATACTAATTTTTATTTTTGAAGTTGCAGTTGCAAATACAGAAGACTATCCCTCTCATGAAGAAAATGGTATTTATAACAAAATTTCTTACTTTAAATTCCTTGTCAAAAATTATTACTTTCAATAAATATGTTCTCTATTACAATGGTCTAACGTGCGATTATTATTAATTTTTACCTGCAGTTGGAAAAGATTATCCATCCGATAAAGTTACAGGTATGTATAACAAAATTCATTGCTTTAAAATAATAATTTTAACTTTTTATGAATGTGTGCTTCATTCTAAGAATCTTGCGTATTATTAACGTACGTAATTACTTAACGTATACGTAATTACTTAACGTATACGTAATTACTTAACGTATACGTAATTACTTAACGTATACGTAATTACTTAACGTATTATTACGTATTACTTATTATTAAGTAGCCGCCTTTGGTGACTAGATTGGGTCGCCTGGAATGTTAACTGCATTTCATATCAATTATATATCCTGAACTGTCTTAGGGGAGGTTGCCGAATTTGAACCATCTTAACATTTTTAATACACAGTAAAAGAGAGATTTCTTTTTCAAAAATTTGTAGTACAATATTTTTATAGTTTAATTAGCTTCCAAACAATGTAATTGGCTTTTTCAGAAAAACACTTTAAAGAAGAGATAAGTAATATAAAATATTGTGTCATCCTTCCAACTAAGGAAACTGGTTTCCTAAATTGAACATCAAAATTCTTTAAGCACAGTTAGAGCAAAGATATTTTTCATTCACAAATTCACGTCAGCACCCAATGTTTGAACCCAAGTCTAACATTTTAAGCACTGTATATATTCATTTCTTCTTCCTTTGATTCTTCAGATATGATACAAAACTTTGTAGACCTAGTTTTTATTCTTTGTAGCCCATCATTTGAGGGCTTTAATATCCGCTGATTGTGTTTTTTTATTTGGATTGTCCTACTTCCATTTATCAGGATTACTAATCATTATAACCTCTTTCTGGGCTATTGGACCAATGTATTATCTAATTTCATCAGTCCAATTCAGGCAACTGTATGTGATATAGTCTGAGCAATTTTTGGACATCAACAAAAGAAATTTAACTAAACCTATGTGTAAACTATTTTAACCCCTTAAGGATCACATTTTTTTCTATCTAATACGATGACCCCCTCCTGTTTTGGAAAGGGGCTGTCGCTTTCATTCATCTAAGAAGGCATAAAATACTTGAGATGCTTATGGATTCTACTTAATTTTTGTGTCAAATTATAAAGCTAATTAATGATTAAATTTTAGTTTAAAATCCTGCTTACTTTAAAACAGCGTGAGGGCCATTAATCTTTTGTTAAAATATTTTATTGATTATTTCTGAATGTAAATACTTTTTCCCCAACTGCAACCACAAAGCGCTTTCTCTAAAAATTTATTTCATAACGTGAATTACCTATTTTACGGTGGAAGTATTAATAGAATTAAGGTTGCAACACCGTCCAATCTAGGTGACGCTCTAAATTCGGTAATTCTCCCTTAGTATATAGCTTTTACTTGAACAAGATGCAAGGTTACAATTATTGAGCTATATGGGGAAAAAAACCTTGATAATTTTTGAACCGTTCGCGAGATTCAGTCAGAACTTGGCGGTTGAATGCAGGGCATGTTGAGATTTTTTGAGCATGCGCAATCTTATTGTTGTTGTTGTTCTTTTTTTCGTTGAAAATGTCGAAATACAACGTTTCTCAGCGTGTATCGATCGTCAAGGCCTGCTATTTGAGCAATAACAGCCCGATTGCGGCTCAAAGAAAATTTGCGACCGAGTACAAGCTGAAGACAACCTGTCCAAGTGTTATAACTATCGTTTGTCTCTCATAGCCATTGATGGCAAGCATATCGAACACATCATAAACTAAGTCTGAATATCTGTAGTTACTTTTAAATT
This sequence comes from Araneus ventricosus, assembly GCA_013235015.1. Lineage (NCBI taxonomy): Eukaryota > Metazoa > Arthropoda > Arachnida > Araneae > Araneidae > Araneus > Araneus ventricosus. Next base: position 74,229 of record BGPR01003702.1, read on the forward strand.
TTGAATAAAATTTTTGAACTCAGTAGTTTTTGAAAATTTTATTTTTTATTTCATATAGCTCAATAATTGTCACGCTGTATAAGAAACTTCAAATTGTGTTAGACATTTAACCCGTACAATTTTAGGAGCCTCATGCCTGTTTACCTAATTTAATCACCTTAATTTAGGATTTAGGATTTCTCCTAAAAATTTGTTTACTCTTACTAATGTCTCTTACAAAATGAAACTTACCAAATTTCATTAACAACCGGCTTTGCAGACATTATGGTAAAAAAGAACATTTGTGTCTTGGTTTTTAAAAACGGAAGAGAACCACAAATTTAAATTCTTGAGGATACAGTAAAACTTCTATCGACCTACTTGGTTGTTATATCTAATAGGAGAAAAATTCACTTCAGTTATTATTATTTCGAATTAAAAAGAGGCTAAATATATGCAGTTAGAAATCAAAGCTAAATTCAAATGTCAGTTGCTACGTTTTAAAAAGTATGAATTTAAGGATGGAGTAAGTAAATATTTTAGAAATGTAATGAAATTAAACAGGGCTTTCTAAATGAAATAAAAATCTAAAAATTCAATACGTTTGAGCTAAGGGACAAAGTTTTAAAAGATTACGGTATACCAACTGGATACAGTATAAAATAAAAAGTACCAAACTGTGAATCAAAACGGAAACATTTCAAACAAACAAGAAAATATATTTTAAAAGTTATAATACTGGACGTATATGTTAAGAATTATATTAATGCATGTGTATACTTCTAAACAAAAGCAACATAAAAATATTTGAGTTAATGTCCAAAAAAAGCACTTTTTATCAGAACTTTGACAGTAGAGGAAAGATTTGATTAACCGGTGTCCAATGCCCCAGCACCTAGCTTTTGGATCGGACCTTTTGTAATCTCTTTCAATGACATATTTTGCTTTCACAAATTATTTGAACCTGATATCATATATTTTTCAGTTATTTCTGGATATTTCGTGTGCAAATTGCACTCGCTCCAGTTCATGTTTCTCCTTTGTGCTTCGTAAGATTCGCTAAGGAATATCTCATTTCGTCTATTCGTGCAAGTTATCACGTTCTTATAAAAAAAAACGTAAGAAAGGCGCAGTCGGATCCGCGCCGTAGATTTTTTGTAAAAACATCGGGATAAAATCATAAAACAAGTATTTCGTATTAATATGTAATTTAATTATTAATCTCTTTAATGCAATATTTACACAGAGTAGTATAATGGTTACAGAATAGATAAATCACAAACTACTACAGACCCTTGCTACATGCGATAAACTTGTGATCTATCCATTCTGTAACCATTATACTACTCTGTGGAAATATTATATTAAAAAAATTGATAATTAAATTACATAATAATACGAAATACTTGTTTTATGATTTTATCCCGACGTCGTTTTCACGAGAAATCTACGGCGCTGACCCGAACTGCGCCTTTCTTATGTTTTATTTAGAGTAGCTTTTGATGGCGCCATCTGTTGACTGTTTATAGAACTACATTTCGCGTATGCGCAGTAAAACATTATTTACTACAAATGTTCATATTACCCGTAATATTCAAATTTGTGACCTCAAATTTTAATACTATGTCTCTTTTACTTATTGTCAAGTATTCTGTAAGTTTTGTACATTTCGAAAAAAAACTCTGCATGTTATAATCAAAAAACATGCCGAGTTTGAAATTTTCATTTTAATGCCGATTTTTACTTATATTCTGATAGTTTTTATTAAATCGGCAAACAAAAATTTATTAGCATATAACAAAAATTATGAAATATATTCCGTAACACACAGAAAACTCAGATTCTGATTGATTTAACACATTATCTTGATATATTTTATAAGCATAATGAATTCAGCAAGCAAGACATTAGGAGAGCTGAAGTTAAATCCTTTCCCGCTTCCGATTATAATTCATTTCTTATGTGATAGAACAGACAGATAGGGAGGCTCATAGCACGCTGAACAGAAAAATTCAAATCTTCTAAAATAAGGTAACTGAGCACGACCACTGCTGCTAATACGAAATAATCTATGTAATAGCATTTAATTTATAACGATAAATAATTTTACAAATTCAGCGTTAGTTTCAACGTTTACTGAAAGAGAGCGCTACTGCACTGAAAAGAAAGTTTAAAACATAAGAAAGGCACTGTTCGGGTCTTTCCGTAGATTTTTTGTGAAAACGTCAGGATAAAATCATAAAACAAGTTTTTCGTATTATTGTGTAATTTAATTATCACTCTCTTTAATGCAATATTTACACAGAGTAGTATAATGGTTACAGAATAGATAAATCACAAGCTACAACAGACCTTTGATACATGCGATCAACTTGTGATTTATCTATTCTGTAACCATTATACTACTCTGTGCAAATATTGTATTATTTAGTAAAACATTATTTAGTACAAATGCTCATATTTACAGTAATATTCAAATTTTTGAATTCAAACTTTAATACAATGTTTCTGTTACATATTTTCAAGTATTCTGTAAGTTTCGTACAATTCGAAAGAAAACTCTGCGTGTTATAATCAAAACACATACGGAGTTTGAAATTTTCATTTTAATACCGGTTTTTACTTATATTCTGATAAATATTTTTATTGTCTCACTTTGGGTCCTAGTAATACTTCTCAAGCACTTTAAAATGACACCAGAATCAACATCCTAGCTAAACGCGTTTCCACGCTACACTTATTAGCCTTACATAAAGCTAACTCATAACCATCACGCGCATGCGCCTACACTAGTACGATGGCGTCACAGACAAAGAAATACTATGCGGCAAACTCTTACAGATATGATCTATCCGTTGTGGGATCAACCATTCTTTTCGCATTATTAGTCTCATAGTTATTAGCTATTCAAATCTGACGATATTCTGCCACACAAGAATAACGAGCGGAAAGACGTTTTCACGTCAAAATGTAGTTACACGACTAGAGTGCTTGCTGAAGTTTTATCAAATAATGATTGTGAAAGCATTCCTGGTGAAAAATATTGTAGCAATCATGACTCAGACACTGAATGCGAGAATCTAGTGAATGATGCCGTGGATGCCTCTAACAATTCTGATTATTATTTTATTTTCGGAAAAACACAAGTTTTAAGTGATGGAAAGATAATATTCCTATAATTAAAAGGACCGCGGCCAATTATACTGTGAAACAACTTCCTGGAAATAACATTTTGCCAAAAGATGTGTAAAGGCTTATTGAAACTTGGTTTGAAGAACGATAAAATGATTGATCATTGTGTGAAGTATTCCAATGCGTATTCTAAAAGCAGTTTTAAGGAGAAATATTTCATATATAGAGATGTTAGAAGTATAACTATGTTAAAAAAAGAATACTCTTATTAGGTTGCTTTATTTTTGCGGACTGATAAATTGAAATTTAATGTATTACAAAATTTGTTGCTTTACAATAAAAAAATAGCTTTTACTAAATTTTCTTTTCATTCTAATGGTCTTACGTATTATTAGTATTATTTTGCATCTCTATATGGAAACTATTCTTTGAACCGAGGAAATAGTGCATATAACCAAAGCCCTTTCTTCACAACAAATATATATTACGAGGTCCGTCCCAAAATAGTCCTCGTATTGCTTCAAAACGGAAGGTTAATATAACTAAACTAAACTCACAACAAAAGTATTTTTTTAATTTGTGCCTTATTTTAATGATTTTATACACGATTATTGTTTTATATCTCTAGTAACAGAAAATTTACTTTTCATTCTAATGGTCTTACGTTTGATTATTTTTATTTTGTATCTTTAGTTATAAGCATTTCTCTTGTCAAAGAATATGTTACGCATAACAAAAACCCTATCTTCAAAACATATATCTATATTTCTAAAAGTTGTGCTTTATTTAATGATTGCATCTTATCTAAAGTAACAGAACATTTTATTTCATTCCAATGGTCTTACAAATTATTTTTAATAATTTTCATTTCTAGTTGGAAACTATTCCTCCGGCAGTCAATGTACGTATAGCCAAAACCCTTTCTTCACAAGAAATATATTCTTTCTAATTTGTGCCTTATTTTAATAATATTATGCACTATTATTGTTTTATATGTCTAGTAACAGAAAATTTGCTTTTCACTCTAATGGTCTTAAATAAGATTGTTATTTTTTTTTTCATTTCTAGTTATAAGTCTTGACCTCGGCAAAAAAACTGGTATGTATATCATCTGATGGTTATCTCTAGTAATAGGAAATTTGATTTTATTCTAAAAGTCATATTATAATTATTATTATTTTCTAATCTCTAATTGGAGACTATTCCCTCCACAAAGAAAATGGTGCTTATAACAGAAACTCTTTTTTTTCACAACAAATGTAATTTTTTTAAACTAGTGCCTTATATTTATGATCCTATACACGATTATTATTTCATTGGTAAAGGAATGGAAAGGCATTATGAAAATGGTAAGAGAGAAAAGATTCTAAAAAAAAGAGAAAAGTCTATAGGAAAAATTCTTTATTTACAAAAACTATAACTTTCCTTATTATTGTTTTTTATGTCTTTAAGTCAGTTAACGTGGTATCACAGTCACTCTACAAGCGAAATGCGTGTGTCATCTAACTACGAGCTGTCTTATACTATTCCCTAATATGACATAGTAACACTACACCGCCGTTTCAAGAGCTCATGTGGCTCCTCTAAACTCGGATATTCATGATCACTCCACTCCCTGCAAATGGCGTGGTGGCGCACTACACCATTCCATTTTTCAGCCTATCCATTTAGGTAGGTCATTCACGAACACTCCAGGCAAACCACAAACCCATCACCTTCGGGCACTCCGATCCCCCTACTGCACCTACTTCTTCCCCCGTCTGCTACGATTTCTTCTAGCTCGAGAGAGCCTCCCCCCTCCTTCATATATCTACACCGGTCTCATTTCAGCAATTATGGCCCAGCAATCCAAATGGATTTGAAGCGAAGTTGGATTTTCAAACTTTCGACCACATCACACCAATCCTCATCAGATTTTCGCATTGACGAGTGATTTTGACTCGGTGTGGAGTGATCATAAATGTCCAGCTTAATATGATATCGTTTTCCCCTTTCAATGTCACTTTCACTGATTTCAAAATTAAAGCGGTGAGGTGCATATGACATGTCCCAAAACAGTATTATTTGTTTTTAATGTTTCATGCAGGTTAAGTTCTTTACGTTTAAATTAAAATAAAACGTTCAACCTGTATAGTTACATGAAGACAGTTTTTCTTGAATGATATTATCTACCATTTACACTTCATATCGAAAATATTATTTTTATATGTAATTAATCTCTTATTAGTATTGTATTTCATAATCTTTTATATTTAGGTAAAAAACTGAAGTTTCTCTCACCGGATTTACGTATTTTTACGACCTAAGCCAAAACTCATAATTCTACACCCCGTCCTCAAAAACTTGATTTATTGTTTATGAAGTGTTTATTTATAAAACATAGAAAGAAACATAGAAAGAAAAATAACCCTCTTAATATAATCTTTCAACCACATTGTACTTTTAATCAAAAGTTGCGCTACTTATGAAAATGCATAACATTGAAGAAAAACTTCTTTAAAAAACTATCGGATTTCTTTAAATCATTTCAAATACTCAGAAGAATTTCAGAAAAGGCTTCAAATGCTTCATATAAGCTGACTGGTCGTTTTAAATCTGCTCAATGCATTGAAAAGCAAGGGCATTCTACTTATTTTGCAGCAAATGCAGGTCTTAAATTATCTTTGATTCTTTTCGGAAAAAAAATATTACAGCTAATGAATTCGTCACTGGAGTGCTGACAAACATCTTAATAAAATACCATCAAAGGGGTTGATTGTCACAGTGTTGTGTATGTTAAATGAGATTTTAGATGAAGAAGTTCATCGCATAAAGCGGGTTAAGGATCATTTCTGAAAATCAAAGAAGGTTTTTTTTCCCTCTTCCAGATTATAATGCACTCTAAGGATTAAGTGAATTGGAGAATGCCTTTTGTAACATGACTTTTTTGAATTTTCAGGTATCCCTGAAGAGCCTGGTGATCCTAAAATTGAGAGTGTAAAAGGAGACTGTTTGCTCCTGAAATGGGCCAGCCCTCAAAATGCACTTGAAACCAAAGTAAAGGGCTACATTATAGAGACTTGGGACAATAAAACAGAATTATGGACGCTGCATACAAATACAACCGAAAATGCTACTAAGCTATGCGATGTGATTGGCAAAGAAAGCAAGTTGCGTGTTCGAGCTTTCAACGATAAGGGAACAAGTCTGCCGAGTAAAAACGTTTTCGTGGGCGAATGTAAGTACTATATGAACGTTAATAACACATTCTGTTATAATTTTAATGCTTTTATATATGCAAGTATTTTAAGGAGACTGTCATTTTATTAAATTTTAGGATTTCTGACTGTCGTGATAGTGATGTATAGAAATTTCCAAATAGTCTATTTATAATTATCTGCTAGGTGCTTTTAATAGAATGGCATTTGTTGGCATTCTTCTCTTCATTATAGTTGGTCCATGGATTCAAGTTAATAGTGAATTGCTGGATATTCAAGATATCATAACGCAATCTGTAGGAGTAATTCAGTCTGGAAGTTGTAGCAGCCCGGAATTCCTTGAATGCCGAACAATAGATACGCATCAAGATTATCTAGATGTTGGACAAACAGTTGTGTGTGATGTTGACAAAGGTTTTATTTGTCGTGACAGCGAACAGAGTTCTGTTTGTAATTCTACAATTAAAGATAAATGTTCCTGTTACGTATATGAAGTGAGGGTTGGTTGTGCAAGTAAGCTATGATTTTAAACTTTTTAATTATTTTTGTCTTGTCCTCAATTTTTACAATATTTATCATTTCATTCCTCAGCAACGTTGTCATCAGGAACTGTTCAATTTTATTATATTGCTGAAATTTAAGCTATATTATTTTGAATAAGCCTAACATATCACTATTGCTTAGTCGAATCTGGAATTTTATTCTTGCATGTAATTTATGCTGAAAGTGTAAAAAAGAAAAAGCAAATACCTTTTGCCTGCAATAATAACAAAATAGTGCAAGTGTTAGAACTGGATAACGTAAATGTGTATGAATAAGAATTTAAAAAATAGGCCTTTAACTGTAGCCTTCTTAAAATAATACTGAAAATTTTGTAAATATGTAGTTGTTATTTCTTCTGTATATAAGACCCTCAGACTGTTCATTTGGTAACTGATAATAAGAAACTGTGTATATACTCTTTTCAATTTCAAAAACTTAATATTTGTAAGAACAGAAATATTTCCAAAAAAGGATGAGCGGTGTTGTACTAATGCTTTGAAACTTCAAAACAAATGCTACTGTTAAATGAAAAGCAATTTATAGCTTTTAAAAAATTATTCCGTAAGTTTTTTGTAATGCTAGAGACACAAACCAAAGAGCGAGAAATAGGTTTTGAACATGATATCTACTTTGATGAAAATTCAGACACCGACGTTAATGTAACCAAAGGTAACAACACTAAAATAATAATCTTTCCTATGTACTTTCTAACCTAGGATCCTTATTTTGAGTAAATGGATTGTTTTACTAGCCTTAAAAGCGCAGATTCATTTAAATATCTAAAAGCAGTAGAAAATATTTTGTCCAACCAAAAAATTTCACTTAAATACTTCCATTTAAAAATTTTAAAAGAATATGCGAAATTTTATAATTGCAGTGGAAGAAATAAGTTTTGCAAGAGGAGTTCTAATGCGAATAATTTGCAGTCCTGAAACAAGAATCCTGAAACACGAATCATACGAAACATTGAGCCTCTAGTATCTACCTGTAACATCTTATCTATTTCTTAAAGTAAAAATGTCAATTTATTTTGATTAAGTCATTTATTAATTACCAGCCGCCTTCGGTGACCAGCTGGTTCGCCCGTTTAAATTAGTTTTTATTTTAGTATTTTATATTAATTATAGAATTCCCCTTTGCGGTTTCACCCGCGATAACTCATGGAAGATGCATACAAAAAAGTGAATATTTTATTGTATTTCACAGATAGTAAAATATATAAAGGAGTAATTACAAATGCCAGCGATACAATTCTATATCATGAATCACAGCTAACGAAACTTAAAAGTTGCGTTTCAAATAACTCTCACTCAATGCATCTATCACTCATCGGTGGGATAAATCAAGTTGAATATGGTCGCGAAATCAGAACATGCTGGACGCCCGTGTAAACCAGTGGGTGCCAGATTGAGTGGAAAAAGTGAAGCGGCAAAAAATTTATAGACATCTAAAAGACCTGGGAGTATAGGGGGTAGACAATAAAATTTAAAAATTTAATTTAAAAAGTAATTAGTTTTCCCGAACACTATAGTTTTTTTGTAATTCCTAGTTTCAGGCAGCTAAAATGAAATAAAAATTTAATATTTCCCTAAAAAAGTAAGGGGACATTGACCCTCCTCGCCCCTCTCCTCGGATTCGCCGCCATTGGTGTGAACTATGTATGGGCATCATTCCTCCCTAGATCGTAACCCGTCATCAAACCTCCCATCCCTTTCTAGTGCTATAAATAGAATTGTGACCTTGAGTAACCACGAGAAACGCTGATGCTCCGCCTAGCTGTGTTTGGAATTGTGTTTGAAAACATTTTAAAAAATTAATTCATTTTAAACACAACGTTACATGGAAATAAAATTAGCGTCATTGAGAAGCTAATTGTTTAAACTTTAAGATGATGTTAAAACGATTTTTGTGCGACAATATGCTCCGAAGTTATTGCGGAAAAACGTTACAATTTAAAGTAATTTTTAATTAATTAAAATTTGAAAACTCCTTTCTTATTGAGCACCTACTACCCAAAAAGCAACAACCTGCCAGATTTTAAGTTTCTAGGCATCGTGGTTTAGGAGATTTCATGATGAGTAAGTGAGTTAGTGAGTCATGGTATTTGCCTTTTATGTATCTAGATTAAATTTTATATTTATTAAAAAGTGTTGAATGTTCAGTAATTTTCCCATTAATCTAATTGTTATTACGGTATTTTCATTATTTTACTTTGTTCACTTAATTAGTGAGGAATAAATTATTGTTAAATGAAAAACTGACGCATATTAAAGTCACTTACACAATGTAGTTGATGACAACAATACTTCCAATATTATTACCCGCAAGACTGATGGCAACAGTATTACGTAATGGCAACAATAAAAATCGTTCATTTAAAAAATTTAACTTGTATGTTGTCAAAAACTGATTGAAAAAAATTTCAAGAATTATAATTATACTCGAAATGAGTTCAACTGAAAACTTCTTTGATTCTTAATCTTAGAGTCTGAAGATTTTCTTATGTCAGAGGAAAAAGGTGGCGATCACCCAGACATAGAACTGGAACATGAAGTCTATTTTGACGAAAACGCAGAAGATAATACTTTGGAAAATGGTACTTTAGCTCCATCTGTTCTTCACCGTGGTGAGTAGACTTAATATTTTAATCGGTTTGGGTTAGCTTAAATTCATATAAAACATTTTTATTAACTTGACACTTCTTTGTGAAGGTGGACCTGATATAGAAGTAGAACACGAGGTCTACTACGATGAGAATTATGACGAAAACGTAGCAGAATTTAGTTCTGACGGTAAATTTTGTTAAAAATAATAAAATAATGAAACTGATTTAAATATATATTCCCATTTATTGCATTTCAAGGTAATTCGACGCTATTTTTTTCCTGATAGTGAAAGGCAACGAAGTAGAGGGTGATATAAGCGTGGAGCATGAAGTATATTTTGACGATGGCTCTGGCAATGAAAGTAAGCACATTAAATGATTTTTACATTGTAAACATGCAGTTTTACAGTGTTTTCGAAGATTCTAAATGCTATACTCATTTTTCGATCTGTTTACATTTTGAATTAAATCTTTGTTTTTTTTAAACTGTCTTAACTGCAGTTCTTTTTCTTTTTTCCTCCCTTTTTTGGAATATATTTTATTCTTTTGGTATTTAACATGATAAAAAATACGCATTACAGTTTTATTTAATTTCAAAATTAGTTTAGGAAATAGCAAATAATAATTTCTCAGAAATCTACTTAAAATATTAGAATGCTTAAAGACGCTCCATTACATTCAAGATGAACAAATTTCATTTACAAATTAAATTTGTTTTAAATTTGTGCATATTATATTTGACTTACATTTTTTTGTTTTTTAACGCAATCGTTTTATTTTAAAATACTATTTAAATTATTATTCCTTTTCATCTAAAAAATAATCTTCAAATGAATTAATATTCATATGAAGACTTTGATGTTTTACATACAAAAAAATAAAAATAAAGTATATTCATATTCATCAAATCTTAGATTAGTAATAAAATAATAAATAATTCAATAGCTTATATATATAACTTGTTATATATGATCATACAGAAACAAAGTAAACAAGACATATCAAGAAGCAATTCCTATACTAAAAAGTCATTATTTGAACAATACATCCAAATTTAAAACAAAATCTAAAGAATTGAAAATATTATAGATATCATGAACAAAAAAATTAAGTTTAAATATTTATATGTCAACATGTAATAGAACTCTGTTGTTATTAAAAGTATTGAAAAAGGCAATCTAAGTATATGGAGTTTTCAACAATTAATATAGCAGCTTGGCTGTGGACAAGGTTTAGCCAGGTTAAATTAATTTTGCTGTACAAACCATCCCTGTTACTAAAGTTGTTGAAAAACAAACAGGATAATTTACCCTAAAATGAAAGAATTTAGAAAGAAAAATCATACACTAACATAAACAATAAAACTTAACTATATAGAAAGGACTAAAATTCAAGATAAAAATATGTAATACAGCAATATATTGCACTTTTATATTGCACTAAAAATAATAAATATATCATTCAATAAAATATCCATACTTTTCATTAAACATTAAATAATCAGTGTCTCTACCTATCCTTACCAGAATTCAACATTTTTAATATAAACCGCCAGTTAGCTTGACATCACAGATTACCAAAACTAGATTTCCAACTATGAAACAGCAGAATTGATCATGAGAAAATCGATATGATCTAATGTAAATACAGAAATTAATTAACCATTATTCAATTTTATATATTTTATCCATTATGACTAAAATTAAAGCTACACTTTACATGTAATATCTTAAAGCAGAATGGCCCAGCATAGCTAACATTGATCCTTGAGCCCAAAAAAATAGCACATCAGAAACAACCTAAGTAGAGAAATATGACCTTCCATTATCGCATTTTAAACCTTTGAAAATACGTGATTAAAAAAACATACCCTCACTGGAATTTTCAAAATTTCGCGATGAAATAAAAATCAGTTTTAAACCTACAAATTGTCAGCACAATATTCAATGAATCAAGCAAAATTATTTTAATAATTAAATTTTTATTAATGAATTTGTAACGAAATAAAAAAATTCTGCTTGAGACGATATAAGTATTTCAGTAATGTAAGATATTATAAATTTAAGAATTAAATGAATAAATCTTTCAAGAGTCTCTTATTAATAGTCTTTTGATTTCTCTTATTTATTTATTATAATTTTATTCTTATTGTCTTCCTTTCAGCTCAAGAGTTTCTGAGTAAGTCGAATATATTTTTACTGGAACAATATCTTTCTTCTCTATAGATTAAAATAGGTAATATAGATATAAATTATCTTTTAAACTGATATACTCAGCGTAGCTAGGGATAAAAAAAATGTCATGTCTAATTTTAGCGGACCTGATACTAAGCGAACGGATGCCAACGTGCCCGCAAATAAAGGGTTTTTTTTAATGTATGTAAGATTTCGTATTATCTCTACATTAGTATGGCAACTTAGAACAGTTGTGAGAAATCACCTGATCCTTCTGTCTCTTTCCTGCTTTTAGTATGATTTCTTCCTGTTGGAATTTAGTAACTGCCGAAGTAGGTTACGTAGGGAGAGAGAGAGGATTGAGTTTTACAAAATGGCCAAACTGTTGCTATAAACTTGCCTGAACTTTTGTGTAAATAGGAACTGTATATATCACCTGTTAGTAATGAAACTTAATAAAAGCATTCGCATGAAAAATGCCTGCTCATTTAGTCCCTAGACAACGTACCTAGAATTGAGCACACATATATATAATATTTTTAATCCTTAAACTTCTTCCATCTGAAATATTTCAAAACACAAAACTCTCTTATCCTCGCCACCTTTGTTTTCAATGAAGTTGAAATGAGAATATCAATTGACGAAACAATTCTTAAATCATGTAACATCTTGAAAAATTGCAGATTGTATCAAACTATTTTTAAATCCACTGAATGCTATTTTTTCCATAAGTTCTTAAAAATATTATAAAAAAATTATCTCAAAATTTAATTAAACGTTCCAATTCATTCACCAAAGAAAAAGTATTCAACTTATTCTCAGCCCGCTCACTTTTCCGCCTAAATTCTCAGAACTGTGAATGTTTTTTTATTATTATTATGGCGGCAATTTAATGTCCGATGGCTAATCATTTTTATTTTTAAAATCTTTTTTGAAACTAAATTTTATTGGCGTATTTATTGTGATTTATTTTTAAAAAATTAGCGGGTAGTCCTTCTTTTGGCTTCCTTTTCTGTTGAGATCTATCGACTCACGAGAGGTTAATTTTTGGACTAAAGTCAGGCCTCTTACAAAAAAGATCCCATTTTTCTGGATACCTGCCTGCAGGTGACCCTTGATAACGTCTGCAGGGCCGGATTCTTTTCTACTTTTTCCAACAGTATTTTTTACTAAAGTTGCCTAGTTTTCCTTCTCATATTAAATGTTTTGTCAACTTTTGTTTTTCGGTTGCAGCAGCATTATGCGCGCTCTGGATACAATGTACTATTGTTGTTTTTAATCGTTCACGTCACTTTTGGGCTTTTTTGCTTTCAGGTATTTTTGATTTGGTTGTTTTACTTTTTTCTTTTGAAGTTTATCTAAGACTCTTTTAAAAATACTGTTTTATGTGGAATTTAATTATTACTTTTACTTAATTATCGCTTATTTTATTAAGATGCATACCAATTCTATAGAGAAAAAATAGAAAAACATTTCTACAGTATCCGCTCTGCTTGTTTTTCTGATCACCACCATAAAATAATAATATCATTTATGAATTTAATTGTGGAAAAAAATGTTAAGGGAATTCAAAAATCTTTATAAAATGTATTTTGATAATAGTATGAAAAGAAGGTAAACTTTTTACTGATTTCAAAATTTTAGCCTTTCAAGTTTATAGTTTTTAAAAATAACATTTTCTAGTGTTAACTCACTAACACTAGAAATTTAACAAACTATTGAAAACAAACAATTTGTTTGGAATAAGTTTTAACCCTTATGAATCTTCGTTTTTTCAGAGGATGAAACATCAAGTAAGTAATATTTTAAGAAAATTTCTGTATTCGACTTCAGAAGCTGTAAAATTCTTTAAATCATTCCTTAAATTTACACAGAATCGATCTAAATCAAGATTTACAATAGAACTTCGATTATTCGAGGTAATTAGGTCAATAATCACCTCGAATAATCGTAAACTTGGTTAATACAGACTAAATTTTAAATCTCGACTTCTTTTCTTTTGACAAGATATTCCAAAACTGTTTATTTGAAATTTAAAAAATAAACCCTGAAGTAGTAACATCTTAACAAAATCCAGCATAAAACATCTAACGTACCTTTTTTGAAACATTTGTGATGAGAGGATTCGCGAATGCTTCTGATTTTCGATGTTAACTTTGCATTTTACCAATAATTCTCTACGAATGTACCAAAGAATATTTTCTGACAGTTCACTCAATGCATCAGACTGGAATATTTTTACTTTACAATGGTAGTTAAGGTATAACGACACCAAAATAATCCACCAACGTCACACAAAAGGGTCAAAGATTGGTGCAAGAAATGTCTTGTAGGCATTTTTTATATCAGATATATAAGAAAAGTTATAAAAATATGCTATATTTTAGGGAATATGAAACTTCATTTCACAGAAGAACATCCAGGTAATGATTTTTCATGTCGGACTAAATTCCTCCCATTGGGGTCTCAGGAAGGAATTTGATTCACACTCCAAAACGCCACGAAAAATGCTGTATGGGAGATCTTCTGTATCTCTGTAACTACATATGTTAAAAACATAACTAATATCTTATTTTAGAGATAAAAGGTAATAACAGAAGTTAAAAAAATTGAAAATCGAAATTGTAGTTCAGCGACTACTAAGTCGCAAATTTGACAAAAATACGCATGAATTGGTGACGTCACACGCATGAGGTGCGCGCGCACAATTGGCTGACGCTCTCGCTTGCCACGTTTTCGCGAGCGAGATTTCGTGATTGAGCTGAAAATTTTGTTTCCACAAATTTAATACAATAATGCCTCCAAATGTAAATTTACAAAGAAGGAAACGCTAACGAGACGTCAAACGAGATATATAGAATATAAGAAAAGAATTGTTGAAGCAGGCGAAGCAAAAAAATAAACAGCAGGAAAAGGAACAAAAGAAGCAGCAGGCGAGGAAACGAAAGAAACAGAAAAATAAGGAACGTTCGGCCGTATTTGCAAAAGAGAGATGTAAACGATATTAGGAGAATAAGAAACATTGTCAAGAACTAATAGGTTCATCTATCCTGATCGTCTTGATTTGCTGTCTCTAGATCCGATAAGTGAACGTCTAATATATCTTCACATGACATTCATACAAATTCAACGGTTGAGAGCTGAAAGCTACGCTGTTGTTGGACAAGTAATTAATGTTCCAATTGATGTCAACATAATGGTACAGCATTTGCTGAGAAACTTGGACGATGATCAAGCATTCAATGAGAACATCGAGAAACGTTTAAATCATAAATCAATTTACTTGAGTGGTGAAGTGAGAAAACGCGTTGTTAGAGCTTTGTTGGAATATTTGCAGGAGAGTTGGTAACTTCGAGAATCAAGAGTATCGCGAGTAAAAAAGAGAAACTTCAAGAAACAAAAGCGTCAAGCGTCATTTTTTAAAATTTAATTTATATATTCTACAAAAACTTCAGAAACTATGAACTAACTGGCATGTGCTGAACGTTGATGACGCGTAAATCTAAATCTTGATTTGCTTATGAATGGTTTTGTCTTTTCTTTGAATTCTTAAATAGTATCGGTAGAAGAAATATTCTTATCAAGAAAGAGCAGCATGCCAATAACCAAAGTGTATTGTCACTCCTTGAAAATAATTGCTTTTTTACAATCATATAGGAAGTAAATAGTTGCTTGAACAGAAGATACTATTTTAGCGATTTAAAACTTTTAATCTATTAAGAATATATTTACAGCTATCAAAAGATTGTTAAAAGATAGCTTAATTATCGTTTAAAAGCATGACATATATTAATTTGTGTTATTTACTTATTACTTATTTTAAAATTCATTTTCTGGAAGGAAAGCATCCAAGTAAGTAATGCTTAACATAATTCTTCCCTAAATATTCCCTGAACGGCTTAGAAACGGTAAAATTATTTAATGTATACCATTGCATTTATATTAGATTTGCCTTGATTTAAAAGGTCTCTGAGTGACTTACTCCATTTTTTTTAATTTTAAAATGTTGGAGGAAAAAATCTCATCAAAGGCAAGCATCAATGTTACAATCATTGATTGTTTCTATTCTAACAAAACTGAATTTGCTTTCTTCTGTCATAATGGGAAGTGTGCTCCAAAAGAAGTGTGGTCCAGAAGAAGTGTGGTCCAGAAGAAGTGTGGTCCTTCACAAGAAAACAATCGCAAATGAATGAAAGTCGAAAGATACCTTTTGCGTAAAAAGAATGGACACGAAGCCGTGTTTCTCGTGAAATAAACCGGGGTTTATTGCCATCATATTGCTTTGCAATTGCATTACTTTGTCAAAAAAACTGATTATTTTATGAAAGTGGAACCTCGCTTAACAAGCACCCTTCATAACGAGTAATTCGTATAACGTACAAAATTAATTGCAAGAAAATTGCCTCGCTCAACGACCGAGGTTTCGCATAGCAAGTGAAACAGAGAGGGGAAACCCCGGATTGTGCGCCTGCTGCATCAGTCCATGTTTAGCAATCATTCCACAAGCATCGCTTGGTCGTTTGTGATCACACATTTTTCCAAACTTGTGTTCAGACATATCATTGAAGCGACCAATAAGTCATCATGTGACAGTGACGTAGCGACCGGGGAGACAATGGGGGTATAGATGCTCCGGGCGCCAAGAAGTCAAAATATTACTGCATTTATGCTATTTTTAAAGATAAATATTATGGGGTGTGAAAAAATAATACCATACCCCTGGCGCCATTTACGCTTATTAAGCGACTGATGACGACGGGATATAAACAAAATCATCATTTTCCGACCTCACATACTGTCGCTACGCCACTAGCCATGGTGACAAAACGTTAATGCGTTTATGTCACTTTTCAAAGAAAGATAGAAAAAGAAAAGGGACGAAAAAATACCATGACCCTGACGTCATTGACACAATCTAAGTTATTAATGGTCCGGGGGCCAAAAAGTCATATTATGACTCCGACGACACATACTCCCGCTACGTCACTGTCATGAGACCATGGAGGGACTAGTCTTACTCTCAGACAATTTCGGATATATCACTTTCATTTCGTTACCTGCCTCAAGATGATCGAAAATACGTGGGACGAGGTCACCAAGAGAACCCTCACTTCTGCTTGGAAGAAACTTTGACAGGAGAACGTTATCGAATGGCACTTCGAAGGGCTTCAGACAATACCTGTGAAGTCTGCAGACAACGGAATTTTGTCTTTGGCCAGGTTCATGGGACTGGAAGCGGGAAATGTTAACTCATGAAAGATGGAAGACCACAGCAAACGGCTGATCACCGAAGAGTTTACTGAATTGCATTGTGTTTCACAGCAAGACGTTGTGGAGGACAGTTTGTTAGAGGATAAGGAGGTAAAAACAAAGTCATGTAAGGTCTTATCCCAATGATACCGGGGTCTGATCAGAGATCCACAAGACACGGCAATACGGCACATCAAAATTTAATTAGGTTTCTTGAGTAATGGCATATGTACAAGCAAATTTACATATGGTTTACAAGTTCAAGAGATTAGGATAAGTCCCGGATAAAGATCGCGAAAGTCAAAATGTTCGTGACTGGACTTCGTCGCAGTTGTCAAGGTGAGTCACTCGTAATGCAATCAATATACAATCGATGGTAATTCAGGAACTGATAGAGTTCCAGCAATGTGTTGCAACTTAGGGCGAGTTACGTATGTCCCGATGGCCAGAAGAGGAAATTGAGGTGAATGGAATGCTCAATTTATTGAAGAAAACCACCAAAGTAAGAGTTCTAAGTAAGAGTTACCGAGATCGGTATTTGTCCGCGAGGTAATGCAATCGCTCGCTAATTTTCCAACAATCCTCCAAAGGGATGCTATGATGTAATTCCGCAGCTCACCACAGGAGCTAGCCTATCCAAGGGTTTGGCTATATTTCAAAGGGTCAAAAACGCCCGTAAAATCAAAGTCCAGAACTCGCTCATTGCGATTCCGACTCTCAATCTCTATCTTCCGTTTTCTCCGTCTTCCCTTCTTTTTAACCTCTACCTTCCACACCTCAGAGGAGTGGCCGAACAATTAAATCTCAGTGATTTGTCCGAGTGTTGAACACATAATCCAACCGCAACATTCGCTTCCCTTCCAGGGTCATCATTGGAAGTGGTCAAAACATTACTGCTCCTCTTGTCGGCTCTCCATGGGGGGCCTAAAAACCATATCGGCACCGTCCTTCCGAACCTCTCGTGGTTTCACGTAACACCGGACCGTGTTTATGGTCTCTTTTACGACATCTTACGAGTTCCTCTCCAGATGCCTTAGGGACTTACTAGGTGGTCTGTCTTGTAGGAAACAGAGAAGGGGGAGACCTCATAGCCACAATCTTCTGGTGGAATAAGAAAATACTGAAGACATGGAAAACTGTTGCATCGTACTTTGAGAAGCATCACCCTAATAAGACAGTGCGCTATACATTTATTTAATGATAATGCTGTGTCCCATTTTCGTCAAATGTTGAAGCGTCAAAAAACAAATGTCTCTAGACAGCTTTCTAATAAAAAAGGATTAGATATGTATCATAAATAATAAACTAATTGTTTCAATTTTTTCTGCAAATGAAATTCGCATTCCAGAGAGGTTCATTCCGCGATAGAAGAAAAGATGAAAATAAGTCAAGCTCCTTAACAATATTATATATTATTTTATTTAAAAAAGTTAAACATAAAATTTGTTGAGTATCTGTTTCGGCATGGAACACATATTGTATATTACATTACTTATTTTGGGAAAAATTGTTTCGCTTAACGAGTGTTTCGAAGTACGAGTAAGATCCTGGAACTACTTATGCTCGTTAAGCAAGTTTCCACTGCATATGAAACGTAAATAGTTACATAAAAAGAATATTTCAAAGTTGTTATTTTCCGAAAATTTGCTTGAGTTGTTAAAACTAGCACAACTGAAACATATATCTAAAAATATCTATTATATATATGTAATTTTTATGGAATCTAGCAATTATTATAAAATTATTTTTCAGAACCAAAGCAACCAAGTAAGTGAAATTTTGAAATAATTTCTATATTCCACATCATATCAAAACGATAAATAATTAAGTATAAATAAAATGAATTACATCTTACCATGCTTGGATTCTACATCCACCTAATAAAAAATATAATTTTACTAAGTGTTTTAATTTTGTTTATGAAGGTGAAAAACTTTTGTCAAAATCGACTTACTATATCGAACTTACTATAACCGACGAGAATTCTAAATCCTCGAAAATAATTATTCTCTGGGTGATACGGAACGTAGATAATAACGCATAAAGAGAATACTGCTTCAGTATTAAGTAGCTTGTTGAAAAAACTTTTCACCTTCCAAAAGTTACAGTTTTGTGTTGCTTCGACGTTTTTCTTAATCGGTGAACTTTTCTTTGACACTGCGGTCATACCAAAGTATCCTAAAATTAGATATCTTCGGAATGATTTTCTCTTTCCCATGGGCATTAAATTTTCGTTAGGGCGGACAAATATCAAACGCAGTAATCTAGTATGGAATCAACCACCATTTTATGAATTATAAACTTCATTGTGGTAAACAATATACTTTTTATAATGTAGTAATCAGTTTAGTAAAAATACAGCTTTCGAATATTTTCTAATGCCATATTAATGCAAAAACGCCTATATCTCGAAATGTGTACTTTACAATTAATTTCTTATTTCATAACTGTGTTCTTTCTCGTAAAAAATTCGCGTTATTGCTGCAATCAATGAATATTGATAATTCTCTATAAAGAAATTATTTTTCAATTACATAAAACACATATGAAAAAAGATGAGATTACTATGATTTCAAAATTTTATTTTCTCAAAATATAATTTCAGTTCTTATAAAAAGCAAATTTTGGCAACAATTCTTGAAACAAATCTATTAAGCATGAATAATTTGTTTCGAGTATTTATTATTTACATCCAAATAAAAATAAGTATTCTTCTGACTGTGTGTCTCATATATTCAATTTTTAATTTTTTATGTTCAGAAAAAAAGTATTTTTGTCAAAATCGTGCAATCAATGAGTATTCTTAACACTGGAAAAAGTTGATGTTTGGATGATATGAAAAATAGATAATAATATAAAAAGAATACTGCTTCATCAATTGCTTCATCAATTTCAAAATTTTTGATTTCAAGCAGTTAAATGCAAATTTTAGTCTTATAGTTGCTTAAAGCTGTAGATTTAGAAATGGCAAGCAATTTTATTATAATCTATATATATTGATAATAACCAATATATCAAATGAAATAACATAATGTTCAAAAGAAATTAACAAACCCATATGTATTTGGGACATACTCACTCTCCTCATCCATCAATTAAGCTTTCTGGAGGGCCGGTACCATAACCCTAAGGGATACTCGTTATGGAGATCCCCAATCCTCCAGGCCATTATAATTGTTCGATTTCCATCTTGGATTGTCTTTCTCATATCTTTTTTATGTTATTTTAATTTTAAGTGTAATATTTTAAATTAAATAATTCATTAAGTATGTTTATATATAGGGTAATCAATGTATCTTGGTAATCCTGGATTCAAAAGAAAACAAAATCCTTTTTTCAATTATATAAAACAAATATGACAAAATATACAACTTCTATGATTTAACCCTTTGAGGACGACTGCCATACGGGCTTGCTAGCTGCTTGGCACATTCTCTCCCCAACTGTCACCATTTCGTGCCGGCTCTTGTGGCTTTTAGCTACCGACTGTCACGTCGGCGTGAGGCCAGCTTTTGTGCAATTAGGCTTAATTTGAAAATGTGAGCGGGCCCTGAGCAGTCACGCACGTTGGGAAACGTCGGCAGACAGAACCACTCGTTTTCCGTGCTGCCGTCCTCATAGGGTTAAAAATGTTGATTTTCCATAACAAACTTACAGTTGTTACAGCAAATTTGAACGATGGATTTTAAAAAATATCTATTCGACACGCATAATTTGCTTACAGTATTTACTAATTACTTTAAACTTCATTTAACAGAAGAGGAATATACTGGTAAGCGATAATTTAAGACTAATTTCTATCTTGAACAAAAAATTCAAAGAATGATTAATTTGTTTACATCATTTACTAATTACTTTAAACTTTATTTTACAGACGAGGAATATGAAAGTAAGAGATATTTTATGATTAATTACTATTTTCAAAAGAGTCAAATTTAGAATGGATGTCTATTTTTTACACAAAATCAAGAGTTAAGAAGAAATAATTGTCATTTAATTTTAGAAGGTGATGTGTATCTCAAAAATTATTAGAGCTCAAGTCCATGTTTTTTTTATTTAACATATTTCATTGATATAAAGGGTGATTTTCAGATAAAAGTAACTTTTACCTAATATGAAATAATTATTCTGATTTATGCCGCATGAATATCATTTTAGAAATTCCATATGAGTTATGTATTGAAAATGTTGAACCCAAAGTTATGGCTAAAAATTAATTAAAAACAGCAGATTCGAGTGATGGATCTTATAAAATATCTACTAGGCATGCATAATTTGTTTGCAGTATTTACTAATTACTTTAAACTTCATTTTACAGAAGAGGAATATGAGGGTAAGTGATATTTTAAGACTAATTTCTTTCTTCAACAATAACTTCAAAGAATGATTAATTTGTTTACATCATGTACTAATTATTTTAAACTTTATTTTCAGACGAGGAATATGAAAGTAAGTGATATTTTGAGATTAATTTCTATTTTCAAAAGAGTCAAATTAAATTTGGATGTCTGTTTCCACACAATATCAAGACTTAAGAAGAAATAATTGTCGTTAACTTTTAAAAGTTTATTTGAGTCTCAAAAAGTATTAGAGTTCACGTCGATGTTTTTTTTATTTCACTGATATAAAGAGTATTTTTCGAATCTAAGCAACTTTTTAACCTAATATGAAATAATTATTTCGATTTATGTTTGCAAATTAGTAGGATAATAATGGTGATTTGAGCGCGTTTATCAGTTGACCCCGACTTTCGTGTTTCTCGATGTATAGGGGAACGCTGTACGATTTTCAACCCTTCCGAGCTGAGATAAGGAATTTTCTTGACTTTGCTCGCCACCAACTCCTTCTTAGATTAGATAAGCAGTAAGATAACGAATTAATTATTTTTGGGACTTAAAATTTTTTGAAGAACTTTAAATTTTCTCGGCTTATTTCTTTTTACAAAAGTTTGATTTTAGTGGCTTAGATTTTTTTCACAACGTCCTTTCACAGATTTACATCAACTTCAATCATAACTTATCATACGTGCATTAAAATAAAATAAACATAATAATTTGATAGTTACGATCTTTAATTTCATTTTTTTTCTGTTTTAGAGACTTCGAATTTCTCAGCTTTTGAACAGAATTTCATCAATTGAGTTAAACTTTCAACTTATTCTATTTTTTTTCGGCATGCTCAGTTTTCTTTTTCAGTTAACATCGAATAACGTTTTTTCATTTATTTTGAGGAAAATTTCAAAACTTCGCACTTTTCTGTTCTTAAATAACAAAAAGTTACTTCTAGTCGCTAATTCTCATAAAAAATCTGCTTTCTCAAATTAATCAGTTTTATAAGAATAATTCCTTCGAATGATCCAACTTGGATTTATTTTTCTTTCATCATTCAACTTCTTTCCTCTTTTCTTAAGCTATTTTTCACTAACAAACACAATTTTAGAATATTCTAACAATAACATACAAGATGCACTAAATATCACTTAGTTTGAATAAGTTAACTTAAATTTGTTTTAACTGCTTTCAGGAATAATAAAACGTCAAACTCTCTTAAAGTTAAATGGAACATCGACGAAATAGCTAATTAAGATCACTTTTTTCTGTTGAGTATAACTTATCTATAAGACATTGCAATTTACTTAAATGACGCTCAAAGGTGACTAAACATACAAATGCATTGATTCATCATACTAACTCTAAAACTTATATAAAATATCTCAACTAATCTAAAATTTTCGCCTATTAACTGATTAAACATATCTTTCTTTTCGATACTTAAAAATTTCGAGTGATTTCTGCTTTTCACGAACTTATTTTGACTTTCTTCTTAATTCCCTTATTTCTTTTTAATCTTATATTATTTCACAAACTATTATTTATTCTATTTAATTAATTATATGTATTTTCTCTAACTAATTTTTCTTAACATACCTGAAATTCATTTTCGATTTTTTAAAACACATTTCTTTTCGAAGATGAGAAACGATCATAGAATATTCTTATCAATAATCATAGAAGAAAAATAAAAATCTCTTTTGGTTTTGAAAATTTAATGAAACTCATGTTTTACATTCTAATTCCTTTTCACATTGATCAAATAAATAATAAATTTAACTCAACAATTTTAACACCAAAGAACATTTTCTGCAGTGTGTGAAGACTGTCCGTGTGGATTTTACATCAGATAAAAATAAAAGAGTTGCTTACGTTGTGGTGTCTCTGCTCTGTCCTTTGTGATTGTAGTTTTGTGTTGTGTGTGTGTGGTATGCTGCGGCGTCGCTCGTATATATCGGTGCGCCACAAATGTATTTGCGCGTGTGCTGTGCGTGTGCGTGTGCGTAAAGTGCTGTGTGCGGCGTGTGTGTGTGTGTCGTGTTGTGTGTGTGTGTGTGTGTGTGCGTATTGTGTGTGTGTGTGTGTGTGTGTGTGGTGTGTGTGTGTGCTGTGTGTGTGTGTGTGTGTGTTTTACTCTCTACTTCTCTTTGCACTAGATTACATCTTTCGAGAATTATTCCACACTAGATAATTTAATCACTGCATTAACTGTGCATCCACCTACATGAATCTATAGTTTTCAACCATCCTTACTTTGAAAATATATTCTTCCAATGATGAAAACGATCAAAGAATATTCATCAATGATCAGAGAAAAATAAAAATTCTTAGGTTTTGAATAAATTAATGAAATGAAACCTCATGTTTGTATTCCTATTCCTTTATACATAGTAATCAAATAAATTTAGCTCGCATCAATTTTAACACCATGAAGAACTTTTTTTCTGCATGCATGTTTAATTCACGAAGACTTGTGTGTGTGTTTGTGCATGTGATGTGTGTTTGTGGTGTGTGTTTTGTGCTGATGTGTGTTTGTGCATGTGTGTGGTTGTGTGAAACTCATGTTTTTAATTTCTAATTCCTTTTACAGCATAGATCAAATAATTTTAATCTCGACAATTTTAACCCACCAAAAGAACTTTTTCTGCATGCATGTTTATTCACGAAGACTCTGTATGCATGAGGTGTGTGTGAGAGATTATTTTATATTTTGAGAATATTCCACATAGCCAATTCTAATAATTAGTCACTCTGTATTAATCCTAATGAAACATAGGTAGTTTGATTAATTTTTTTTAATATGCTCCAAATTCACTCCTACTTTTGAAAACTTTTTTTCAATGACGACGATCAATTATTGACAAAATATATAAAAAAAATACTAAAATCTCTATGGTTTGATTAGTTTTTCTTACTTAGTGAAATTTGTTAAAATTTAACTTAAAATTCAATTTTCTACCAGTTTCAAAAATATCAAAACATAAAACTATTTAAAAGTAACTGTTTCAGATGAAAAACTATTTATCTTAAAGATTTAAACCTCATTCAAACACTTGAGATTGAATTTTTTTTTTCTTAAACTTAAAACCTTCTATGCTATCTTTTAAACAAAACCACATCTTATCAAATCTTTATTTTTTTCTCGCACATGCTCTTAAATATTTGTCTTATAAATTTTCAAATAACAGAAAATTGATCATTTCATCATAATTAACTTCAACGCTTTCACTTAAATATATTCATGTCCACACCTAATAAAAGCTTATATTTCAAAAACATATTTTCAATGACGAATGCAATTATTGACAAAAAATAAAAGCAATCAAATTAAAAATCTCTTTAGCTAATTAAGTTTTCTTACATAGGAAATTTGTTAAATAGACTTGAAAAATAATTTTCTACCAGTTTCAAAAAAATATCAAAAGCATAAAACTACTTTAAACTGATTGTTTGTCAGATGAAAAACTATTTAAGGCTAAAGATTTAAACCTCATTCAAACCACTCGAGATTGAACTTTTTTCTTAAACTTAGAAACTTTTACCAACCTATGTTTAAACAACACAAGCATCTTATTGAATCTTTCTTTCTCACACATAGCTTAAATCAGCTGACTTAAATTTTTCAAAGATTGACAGAAAATTAATCATTTTAAAAGCATATCAACCTCAGCGCATTCACCACACACACTTTCATGAATCTTGAATTTCAAATTCAATCTACGTTTGAACATATTTTTTTACAATGACTAACACAATTATCCGACGAAATAAAAAAGCAATCATAAAATATCTTAGGTGTAGAGAACAAGGCAAAAGATAAACTATTGACACTTCCAGATATTATATCCTTCTTTTCAGACTTGAATTATGTTGAACGTGGTGAATACTTTACATAAATTTTTTTTTTCTATCAAATAAAACATGATGAAAATAAAAACATTTAAACTTAATGAAAAGTTCAATGCATTGACTTGAATAGTTGAATTCTATTTCTGTTATTTAGAATGTTTATGCACAAGTCTAACATTTATTGTTTATGCTTGTTATTTTTGATTCTATTAACACTCTTTCACATGTATCAATATATTTCCTGTTAATAATATTAAAAATTTTTCCTTCACATCTCAGCTTTTCCATGTTTTACAAAATTTTGTTTTATGAAAAGTTATATCAATCTCAATTAATTGTCCTTCTTGCACTTTTCAGGAAGATTTAGAAAAAAAAAAAGAATTTGTTATGAATTTTCAAAGTTGACCTTGATTCCAGAATATTAATCGTTTCAATGCATTATTAATCTTAACATTAACTATTATAATGTTTTCCGTCTTGCATTCCCTTATATCACGAACACACCAACGTGTCTAATTAAGTTCAAAGCATTCATTTCTCATTATTATCTCATCTGTCTTTTTTAAGTTCCAAATGTTTTCATTCACATGACTATTTCCCTATCAAATGCCTTAAGAAAAATGGATTACCTCACCATCCATGCTAATAATGCTCTCTTTGATAAAAAAAAGTTATCGAGAATCTTCCAACATAGTCTTAAGAAAATGAATTACTCAATTATCATGTGCTATTAGAAAATTCTGACGACGTTTCATTTAGATAAAAGATAGCTCATTGGACGATGAATTGCTTAAATAGTGATATACATGAGAAAAAAGTTCATTCTGCATCTTTCTTCGGATCGCATTTGAAAAATGGAGTCAACTGGAAGCTGCTTTAGAAAACCGTCTATTGTCACTATTCCAGGCTGGGGCTTATAACTGTCGATCATTGGGATTCGCCTTGAAGATGATGAGAATGATATCGTCAGATCCAGTGTTTCCTGCAATCGTTATGTGGCGAAACATTTGCTCCCACCTAAGCAGCCTGAAAACCAATGAAAGACTGAGACATCGAAATAAACGACAGAGACGTGATCCATTCAGCAACTAGGCCCCTACAGCCTTCAATCAGGCGGTGCTGCAAGGAAAAAGACAAAGGCGTGATCCAACGTCTCAAATCCGGGTCCTCGACTTACAATCAGAGTTACTAATGGTCCAAGAAAAGCAGAAACGTGATTCAACCTCACAAGCTGGACCCCTCCACCTTCAGTCTGCTGCAAGTGATCCAATTCGAACATCCGGAAAACAAAATCTTCCCGGTACCACCATTTTTACATGACTTAGACTTCGTCAAGAATGGACATACTTAAATATTGTTTATCAACAATACGTTTCAAAGGAAGAAGCTGATCAACATTTGATGAATTGAAAGGAAATTGAATATTTTCTCCTTCTGAAATAGCTACGATGTTTATCTATAACAAAAGATATTCAGTGCCTAGGAAATTTTCAAGCTTATGGTGATAAAAAATTTAACTTATACTTATTCTGAAACACTTCAATACAAAAGCCTTTAATACCTATTCTAATAAAATTTTAAATGAAGCAAATAAATTTCTTAAAGAAGCTGTTCATTTAATTATGTTCTGATAAATCGTTATAAAGACGGTTGTGATAAAATAGGGTCACAAAGATAACAATGAAAAAGATATGGATCCTGAATCTGCTATGCCGTTACATTTTTTTTTCATTTTGGAGCTGAAAAGAACAATGATTTTTCAAGAGACCTAATTTGACTCACAGTTAAAATTGAAAATGGGAGGTTTTAGTTATGAATCCACCAACAATGAATTTTGGTTTCATGAAATTCTAGAGAAAAAAAATATAAAAGATGTTCTGCATTAGCTAACGTTTCGAAAAATTTATCAGAAAAAGTGAATGTTGATAAGAACGAGTTTTGATTTTACTTGTAAAAAAATGCATGTGATATATATATATGTATATTACGCTGCATCAGATACGATACCTTATTGGGGGGTTTATAAATAAAACCTATTTTTTCATCAATAATTTTTGCTTTTTATTGACTTATTTTATATGTCTTATTTTAAAATGTTTTTTTAATCCTCTTAGAAGAATTGCGATTCTGCAAAATATATAACGTTTATTTATAGTCATTTTAATTTCAATATTTGAATTTATAGAGAAGCAATGAGTATTTAAAATTTCTTGGGTTTGAATTATTTCTTGAATAATAAGCTTTTGCTGAAATTAAACTGGAATTTCGATTTTCTAACAATTTCAATGAATAACAAAAACGCAAAGCTATTTTAAAGTTGATTGACTTGGTGAAAAGTTGTTTTCAACCAAAGCAATAGGTTTCATTTAAACGTCACAGATTTCCCCACTATTTTCTCAACTTCATATAGCCATGAAATGTTATTCTGTGAAAATTGTTTCACTCCGAAAAGGATTCTTTTCTTCACACTTTATTATTTTAGAAAGTGAACAGAAATAGAAGATAATTATGCATAAAGATTTTCCTAAAAAATGTCGGCATTATTGTCATGATTGCCAATACCCTCAGAAAGAAACGATTATCCATAAAATGGTATAAAAAAGAATTTCCTAATTGCTATTGATATGCCCAATTTTCATTTAAGTAAAATAAAGAAATGTTTTTAACTTCGAAAAAGTTTTAATTGCATATACTTACGATATTTATTCTCACAGCTTGTGTTTCTATGCTAACAAACATAATACGATGAGAAAAAACACTCACATAACTGTATTATACTTAACAATATCACAACG
The DNA here is from genome assembly GCA_013235015.1 of Araneus ventricosus. Lineage (NCBI taxonomy): Eukaryota > Metazoa > Arthropoda > Arachnida > Araneae > Araneidae > Araneus > Araneus ventricosus. Next base: position 102,084 of record BGPR01003702.1, read on the forward strand.
GTAGTACTATCTAATCTGAACATAACACTAAAGACAGGCTATCTACAATAAAAAAGACTTATTATCTGGTAGTAAACATTACAAAGCAGAAAGAAAGAAATAGAACTTTAGATTTCCTCCTAAGAATTAATTTTCTAAAATAATAAGTCATCATAGGAATTTATTTTTCTGAAATAATATATATTTTTTTCTTTAGAAAAACAAATTGTGTGTGTGCATATTCAAATAATAAGATCGTAAAGTCCTGAGGTAAATTTGGAGCGAAAAGTGTTGCATTTTCGCTCAGTAATCAAATTTTGTTTCTATAAATCTCTTCAAAATTAAGAAATTTAATTTCTGCTTCCCTTATATTAATATTAATCCTAAAATTTCATAAAAAAACTTCTATTTCTTATCGTTTTATCACTTGTGGAACTTCTTCATACATGAAAGCAAATCCTGCTTTACATTTTCTTCAATCTGTTAAAAAAAATTACTGAATGTCATTTGTTCAGAAGGTTTCACTTGGATTATTAACAATAATAAAACCGGTTATTTGATTTCATTCACAATAATAAGAACAGTATTTCTTCATTGGAGACTTTGACTTCAAAGATCTACAAGCATTCCTTTAGCCACCTTCGAGGTGCTTAACTCATGCTTTTTTTATTACAAAAATATTCTCAATACTTTTGAGTATTGGGATAAATTATGTATCTTTGCATATTTAATAATTTTATTTACAATGGGGAGTATTTTTCTCCAATCACATGGCATTCTCAAGGATCTTCATTTTCTTTCTATTGCAGCTAACCTCTTCCTTCATTATTTGAGAAGAATTATTTACTTCTTCATCCTCAGGCTTTCAGATTCGCAGATGATCTTTATTGTTTTAATCATGGATCATTTAATATTACGTGGCAAAATATTTATCCTTCTTCAGCCTTGCTTTCTAAACAAACAAACTGTAATCAGTTTGAAGTGGATTTTAGATCTGGCTATTAAACTTGTTGATAATAACTTTTGTATCGATATTTTGACAAAGAATGGATTTTAATTTTTGTGTCAACCGATTCTCATATTGGTCTTCTAATATTTATTAAGATTTATAGAAACACTATTCTCTCCATTTTCGCATTAGATCTATTTGTTTGAACAAAATTTCAAAATCTGTATCAATAAAGCTTTGTATGATCAACTTTTAAATAATGGTATTCCCTGAAAACTTTGCGCGACGATATTCAAGGTAGTGATTACGGAGCTTAAGGACAAAGCCTCTTTCTCCTTATTTCCTTTTCCTCTGCTTGTCATAACAACAGCAATAACTGGTTTGGCGTTCATCTCTCTTCGTGGTCACGGTATTTTTTCCTGGCCATGGTAAGCGTATTTCGCTTTTTATTTTATTATTTTTATGTATACGGCTGTTTTATTTATTTTATTCTTAGGTCTTTTTGTATTCGGATTTTTTGTATTTGTATAGATTTTTTTTGTTTTGATTCTTTTAAATCTTCTTAAATGTATTTATTTTTATTAATGAATTTTCCATTTTTATTTGTCTTGTGCTTTTAGAGGGGATGACGGCATTCTTTAACGGATTTCGTTTGTCGTTAAGCAGAAAAGAAATAAATTAATATCATGAGCGAGCTTCTCTTCCTGACGAGCGGCTCGCTAAGATATTTTTTTCAATTTATTTTGGTTTTTGTCTATTTTTGGTTTTTGCCCTATTTTTAGCTTATCTATTCCTTGACTGTTTTTGAGTTTTTGTCTTGTGTTTCTAAGTTTGTTTTGATATATATATATATATATATATATATATATACAGAGAAAGAGTATAAACCGTAAAATGAAAGAGTATAAAACGTATAATGACAAATGAAAACATGAAAACGTAATTTAAAGCACAATAACATTTCTTCGGGGATGAAGTTATTGTGGAATTGCTAAAATATAAAAGTGTTTTAAAATAATATTCAAAAGAAATTAAAATACCCATCAATTATCACTGGCAAAACTTCCAATTTTTTAACTAAAGCATATCTAATTTTAATCAAATAATTAAAAATACCGCTTATATGCCAAGAGAACATATGGAAATGTTAACACATCTATGAACACTGTTACAATTCAATACTATTCAAAAAAGGCAATCCAAGAATTGAGTATTCAACAATCCGATAAGGAACGTTTATCCTTCGCTTGGCATTCATACCCAATTCGCCGGTTGAGAGCTGAGAGATACGCTGTGGTTGAACAAGTAATTAATGTTCTAGTTGATGCTCAACATAATGGTGCAGCATTTGCTGAGAAACTTGATGATGATCAAGCATTCAATGTGAACATCGAGAAACGTCAAATTCATAAATCAATTTACTGGAGTGGTGAAGGAGAAAAACGCAAGGTTAGAGCTTTGTTAAAGCATTTGCTGGAGAGTTGGTAACCTCTGAGAATCAAGAGTATCGCGAGAGTAAAAAAAGAGAAAACTTCGAGAAACAAAAGAGTCAAGGAGTAAAGTAGTCCCATGCCATCAACATCAGCGGCTGTTTGAGAAAGACAGCGTCCCGTCATTTTTTTTATTTAATTTCTATATCTTCACGAAACTTCAGAAACTATGAAATAACTGAAATGTGCTGAACGTTGATGGCGAAAACTCCAAATCTTGATTTGCTTATGAATGGTTTTGTCTTTTCTTTAAATTTTAAATATTGGTTTCGTAAAAGAAATAACGGCCAAAAAATTGCAGCATGCCAATAACCAAAGAGTATTGTTACTCCTCCAATAAATTGCTTTTTTTCAGTCATATAGGAAATATATAGTTGCATGAACAGAAGATAATATTTCAGCGATTTAATTAAAACTGTTAATCTACTAAGAATATATTTATTGTTATCAAAAGACGTTAAAAAAATAGCTGTTATCATTTAAAATCATTACATATATTAATTTAGGTTATTTTCATATTATTTATTTCAAACTTCGTTATCTAGAAGGAAAGCGACCAAGTAAGTACTTTTTAACATAATTCCTTCCCGAATATTCCCTGAACGGTTTAGAAACGGTAAAATTATTTATGTATACCATTACTATTACATTTACCTTCATTTAAAGTTCTGAGTGACTTACCTTTTTTTTAAATATTTTAAATTTTATGAAAAACTCTCAATCAAAAGACTGTAAAACATCATTGTTATAATCATTGATTGTTTTTTTCCAAAAATAAATTTTCTTCCTTCGGTTATACTGAAGTGTAAGGTAAAACCTTCAGAAGAAAAATTACAAATGAATGAAAGTTGAAAGATGCATTTGCTTAAAAGAAAGGACACGAAGTTGTGCTTTCTTGAGGAGTAAACAGGGGTTTATTACAAATGACAGGTTTATTGTCGTCATATTGCTTTTGCAATTGCATTACTTCACCAAAAAAACTGCTTTCGTAAACTCGGTTAATAGAGACAAATTTTAAATATCGGATTTCTTTTCTCTCGACAGGGTATTTCAAAACTGCTTATCTGAGATTTAAAATAAGCTCAAGTATTAACATCTGCAACTAACCCATCATGAAACATCTTACGTAACATTTTTTTGAAACAGCTGTGATAAAAGAGTTTCGCGAATGCTTTGATATTCTGATGTTAACTTGGATTTACCAGTGATTCTTAAGAATGTTCACAAAAAGAATATTTCTGACAGTTCACTCCAATGCATCAGACTAAAGAGTATTTTTAATTTAAAGTGGTGGTGAGGCATAACGAAAGCAAAATAATACACCAAAGTCACAATAAAAGGGTAAAAGATTGGTGCAAGAAAAATCTTGTAGGATGATTATATCAGATATCTAAGAAAACTTATATATCTGATTAAATAAAAAATATGCTGTTATTTTAGGGAATTACTTTTTATGAAACTTCATTTACAGACGAATAGCCAAGTAATGATTTTTTTTTTTTTTAATTAATTTCAGTATCTTCTACTACTAAAACTTCAGAAAAAATGAAATAACTGACATGTGATGAAGGTTGACGCGTAAATCTATATCTTGATTTACTCTATGAATGGCATTACCTTTTCTTTTGAATTTTTAAATATTAGTTTGGTTGGAAGAAATATTCTTATCAAGAAAGAGCAGCATGCAAATAAAAAAGGTATTGTTAACTCGAAAATAATTGCTTTTTACAATCATATAGAAGTGTATAGATGCATATACAGAAGATAATATTTATGAGATTTAAAACTTTACTGTATTAAGAATATATTACAGCTATTAAAAGATTGTTAAAAGATAGCTTAATTATCGTGTATTATTTGTTATTTACTTATTTTAAACTTCGTTTTCTAGACGGAAAGCATCCAAGTAAGTAATGTTTAACATAATTCTTCCCGAATATTCCTGAACGGCTTAGAAGCGGTAAAATTATTTAATGTATACCTTGCATTTATTTGATTACCTGATTTAGAAGTTCTCTGAGTGACTTACCCTTTTTTTAATTTTTAAATTTGGAAGAAAACATCTCATCAAACGCAAAGCATCAATGTTACAATCATTCATTATTTTATTCTAACAATACTGAATTTCATTCTTCTGTTATAATGGTTCAGGCGCCGGGAAAACCTACACAAGAAAAAAATTCGCAAATAAATGAAAGTCGAAAGATACCTTTTGCGTAAAAAAGAATGGACAAGAAGTCGTGTTTTCGTGAAATAAACTGGGGTTTATTGGCAGAAAGTTTACAACCTTGCTACCACACGTTTTGCAATTGCATTTCTATTTCGCCAAAAAAAAAACTGATTATTTTATTTAAAGTGGAACTCCGCTTAACCAGCACCCTCATAACGAGTAATCTGTATAACGTGCAAAATTAATTGCAAAAGTGCCTGTTCCACGATGAGGTTTCGCAAAACAAGTGAAAAAAAGAGAGGGGAAGCACCGGATTATGCGCCTGCTGCATCAGTCTATGTTTAGCAATCGTGCCACTAGCATCGCTTTCGTTTGTGATCATACATTTTTCCAAACTTGTTCAGACATATCATTGAAGCGACCAATAAGTCATCATGTGACGGTGACATATCGACCGGGGACAAGCGCGGGGGTATATGCTCCGGCCGCCACGGACTCAAAGTATTACAGCATTTATGCTATTTTAAAGATAAATATCATGGGTGTGCAAAATAATAACGTACCCCTGGCGCTACTTACGCTTATTAAGCGACTGGATGACGACGGGATATGAACAAAATCATTATTTTCCGACCTCACATACTCGCTACGCCATTCGGCCATGGTGACAAAACGTTAATGCGTTTATGTCACTTTTTAAAGAAAGATAGAAAAGAGTATGACGAAAAATAACATGACCCTGATCATTGACACAATCTAGTCATTAATGGCTCGGGGCCAAAGTCATATTATGACCTGACGACACATACCCCGCTACGCTACCGTCATGAGACCATGGAGGATCGTCTGCTCTCAGACAAGCTGAAATGTCACTTCATTTCGTTACCTGCCTCAAGATGATCGAAATGCCGGGAAGAGGTCACCAAGAGAATCCTCATTTCTGCTTCTGGAAGAAGCTTTGACACGAGAACTTTATCGAATGGCACTTCGAAGCTGGTTTTAAACAATACTTGTGAAGCTTGCAGATACCAAAATTTGTCCTTGCCAAGATTATGGGACTGGAAGTGGAAACATAACCTCATGAAAATGGAAGACCACAGCCATGTGGCTCATCATCGAAAATTCTACCGAGTTGCATTGTGTTTCGCCAACAAGAATTTTTTGGAAGAGCTTGTCAGAGAGAGGGGTAACAGCACACCCACAATCTTCTGGTGCAATAAGAAAATACCGAAACATGGAAATGCTGTGCATCGTACTTTGAGAGAAGCATCACCTAATAGACAGTTCGCTATACATTTATTTAATGATAATCTGTGGTTTTTCGTCAAATTTTGAAGCGTCAAAAAACAAAATGTCTCTAGCAGCTTTCTAATAAAAAGATTAGATATGTAACATAAAAATAACTTATTGTTTTATTTTTCTGCAAATGAAATTCGGACCCAGATTGGTTCATTCCGCGATAGAAGAAAAGATGAAGATAGTCAACTCCTTAACAATATTATATTATTTTTTATTTAAAAAGTAAACATAAAATTTGTTGAAATCTGTTTCGTGCATGGAACACATATTGTATTTACATTACTATTTTGGGAAAATGTTTTGCTTAACGAGTGTTTTCAGTACGAGAAAGATCCTGAGAACTACTTATGCTCGTTAAGCAAGTTTCACTCTGCATATGAAACGTAATAGTTACATAAAAAGAAATTTCAAAGTTCTTATTTCCAGAAATTTACTTGAGTTAGTTAAAACTAGCACAACTGAAAACTATATCTAAATATCTATTATATATATGTAATTTTTATGGAATCTAACAATTATAAATTTTTCAGAACCAGCAAAACCAAGTAAGTGAAATTTTGAAATAATTTCTATATTCCACACTCATCAAAAACGATAAATAATTAAATATAAATAAAATAGAATTACATCTACCATCTTTATCTACATCACCTAAAAACAAATATAATTTTACTAATGTTTTAAATTTTTTTTGAGGTGAAAACTTTGTCAAAATCGACTTACTATAACCGAATAACTATAACCAGACGAGAATTCTAAATCCTCGAAAATAATTATTCTCTGGGTGATAGGAAAGTAGATAATTACGCATAAAGAGAATACTGCTTCAGTATTTCGTAGCTAGTTGAAAAACTTTTCACCTTCCAAAGTTACGTTTTGTGTTGCTTGACGGTTTTTTAATCGGTGAACTTTTCTTTGACATGCGGTGATACCAAAGTATCCTAAAAGAAGATATCTTCGGAATGATTTTCTCTTCCATAGGCCTTAAATTTTCGTTTGGGAGGAGAAATATCAAACGCAGTAATGGTATGGAATCACCACCATTTTATGAATAATAAACTTCATTGTGGTAAAAACATACTTTTACAAATGCAGTAATCAGTTTAGTAAAATACAGCTTTCGAATATTTTCCAATGCCTATTAATGCAAAACGGTATATCTCGAAATGTGTACTTTTCAATTAATTTCTTATTTCATAACTGTGTTCTTTCTCACTACAGATATTGCTGCAATCAATGATATTGATAATTTCATAAAAAATTTCGAATATAAAACATATGAAAATAGATTTCTATGATTTCAAAATTTTATTTTCCAAAATATATTTCACTTTTAAAGCAAATTTTATAATACTTGAAACAAATCTATTAGCATGAATAATTTATTTCAGTATTTATTATTTACCAATTTACTTTCGAGGTATCTTAATCAATTTTAAGATTTTTTATATTCTTCAGAAGATAGAAGATTACTAATTAAAATATTTCTTATTCTAAAACCATCAAAAAACGATTAAAAAATTATTACATTTATCTATTATATCTTACATCCAAATAAAATAAATTATTCTGACCGTGTCTCATATATTCCTTTTAAATTTTTATGTTGGAAGAATTTTTGTCAAAATCGTACAACTGAGTATTAATACTGGAAAAGTTGATGTTTGGATGATATGAAAAATAGATAATAATATAAAAAGAATACTGCTTCATCAATGCTTCATAATTCAAATTTTGATTTCAAGCAAGTTAAATGCAAAATTTAGTCTTATAGTTGCTTAAAGCTGTGATTTAGGAAGGCAAGTACAATTATTATAATTCTATATATTATAATAACCAAAATATCAAATGCCATAACATAATGTTCAAAAGAAATTAACAAAACCCATATGTATTTGGGACATACCACTCTCCTCATCCATCAATTAGCTTTCTGGAGGCGTACCATAACCCTAGGGATACTCGTATGGAGATCCCCAATCCTCCAGGCTTATATTGTTATAATTGTTGATTTCCATCTTGGATTGTCTTTTATGTTATTTATATTTTAAAGAGTAATATTTTAAATTAATAATTCATTAAGTATGTTTATATATAGGGAATCAATGTATCTGGTAATCTAATCAAAATGAAAAAAATCTTTTCAATTATAAAAACAAATATGAAAAAATACAACTCTATGATAACCTTTGAGGACGATCGTCCTCGGGTTGGCATCTGTTGGCACATTCTCTCCCCGACTGTCACAAATTCGTGCCGGCTCTGTGGCTTTTAGCTAACCGACTGTCACGTCGGCGTGACACCAACTTTAGTGCAATTAGGCTTTAGAAAAGTGCACGGCACTGAGAGTCACGCGCGTTGGAAAACTGTCGGCGACAGAACGCACTGTTTTCCGTGCTGCCTCCTCAAGGGAAAATGTTATTTTCATAACAACTTACATTGTTAAAACAGCAAATTTGAACGATGGATTTTAAAAAATATCTATTGACAGCTAATTTGCTTACAGTATTTACTAATTATTTTAAACTTTATTTTACAGAAGAGGAATATCAGGTAGGATAATTTAAGACTAATTTCTATCTTCAACGAAAATTCAAAGAATGATTAATTTGTTTACATCATTTACTAATTATTTTAAACTTTATTTTTCAGACGAGGAATATGGAGTAAGTGATATTTAAGATTAAATTACTATTTCAAAGAGTCAAATTTAGTATGGATGTCTATTTTCACAAAATCAAGAGTTAAGAGAAATAATTGTCATTTATTTTAAAGGTGTTGTGATCTCAAAAAATTATTAGAGTCAGGTCCATGTTTTTTTTATTTAACATATTTCAATGATATAAGAGTGATTTTCATAAAAGTAACTTTACCTAATATGAAATAATTATTCTGATTTATGCGCATGAATATCATTTTAGAAAATCCATATGAGTTATGTATTGAAAATGTGAGACAAAGTTATGGCTAAAAATAAATTAAAACGCAGATTCAGGATGGATCTTTAAAATATTACTAGGCATGCATAATTTGCTTATAGTATTTACTAATTACTTTAAACTTCATTTTACAGGAGAGGAATATCAGGGTAAGTGATGTTTTAAGTAATTCTATCTTCAACAATAATTCAAGAAATGGATTATTTGTTACATCATTATTACTAATTATTTTAAACTTTATATTTCAGACGGGGAATATGAAAGTAAGTGATATTTTAGAAAATTTCTATTTCAAAAGTCAAATTATTGGATGTCTTTTACAAAATATCAAGATTAAGAAATATTGTCGTTAACTTTTAAATGTTATTTTAGTTCAAAATATTAGAGTTTACGTCCATGGTTTTTTTATTTCATGATATAAAAATATTTTTTTCTGCTTTTAAGCAACTTACCTAATATGAAATAATTATTTCTGATTTATGCTGCATAATTTGTTTAGAGTATTTATTATTTACTTTCAACTTGATTTTACAAAAGAGAATATCAAATTAAGTCTTATTTAAGATTAAATTTTTGTTCTTCAAAGAATGTGTAACTTATTTACAGTATTTAATAATTTTACATTCTAATTCATACCATTTCTATATTTTACGAACACATTTCAAACACGATAAAATTAATTATATTTTACCTTACATTATCTTTTACATCCAACTAAAAAATAAGTATACTTGACTGGGTTTTCCTTTATTTAATTTTAAATTTTGATTTTGAGGAAGAAATTATTTTAGTCAAAATCGAATAATCAATGAGTTCTTAATTGTGTGGAAAAAGTTGCTGCTTGATGATATGAAAAAATATTTTACGAACACATCAAACACTTGCTTGCGGTGCGAACAATCATATGAATAAACCCTGAATAATCTTCTCGAAATATCTCAACATAATCCCCGTTGGGATTGAAGACGAAAATTCTTACCTGGATTATTAAAAAATAATAATAAAGTTATCGAATTCTTTAAAAATAATAAAAATAGATACAATAGAAACCTATAGAATTTTCAAGACCTCTTCACAAGCATCCCATTAGATAAATTACAAGCAAGAAGTCTTAATGAATTATTTCTTTAATGAATCTAAAAAAAACTTCTACTCTCTAACACATTCCAAATGACATTTTGGAAAGATAAGTTACAAATTACTGTATTTACAATAACTTTATTTTCAACTGGAAAATATCTTTCAGCAAATTAAAGGCATCCCACAAGGGACCAGTTATTCATCTCTACTTCTGCCAATTTATTTCTACACTTTTGAACGAAATATCGCTATTAATTCGAATTCAGTCCTTAGATTCATTGACGACCTTATTATATTTTTAACCATAAAGACAATGCAACTTAATAATAATCTGTATCCAAATGAACTTAAATTAATCCAAACCACATTATCAAGAGCTAAAGTCATTTTTCTGACTTAATTATTGATTGCCAAAATACTTTAAAATAGATATTTATGACAAAAGAAAACGAATTTAAATTCAATGTCAATAGATATGAAACAATATACTATTTGCGATATAAAATCGTTAATCTTACTAAGAATATATTTCAGTTATCAAAAGATTGTTAAAAATAGCTGTTATCGTTTAAAAATCATTGCATACATTAATTTATATTATTTACTTATTACTTATTTTAAACTTCGTTTTCTAGAAGGAAAGGTCCAGCAAGTACGTTTAACATAATTCTTTCCCTGAATATTCCCTGAACGGCTTAGAAAACGGTAAAATTATTTAATGTATACCTTGCATTAATATTATTATATTTACCTTGGATTTAAAAGTTCTCTGAGTGACTTACTCCCTCTTTTAAATATTTTAAATTTTGGAGGAAAACTCATCAAAGGCAACAATCATTGTTACAATCCTTGATCGTTTATTCCAACAAAATGAATTTTCTTTCTCCGTTCATAATGGAAAGTGTGGTCCAGAGCCGGAAAACCTTCAAAAGAAAAATTTACAATTAAATGAAAGTCGAAAGATGTGCCTTTGCTTAAAAAACGAAAGGATACGAAGCAGTGTTTTTTTGTGGAGTAAACAGGGGTTTATTGGCAGCAAAGCTATTGCGGAGTTTATTGCCTTCAATTGCTTTGCAATTTCATTATTTCGCTGAAAACTGCTCTCGTAAACTCGGTTAGTAGAGATCAAATTTTAAATCTGACTTCTTTTCTCTCGACATATTTCAAAACTGCTTATCTGATATTTAAAAAATAAGCTCCTCAAGTATTAACAACATCTTAACAAACTCCATCATAAAACATCTTAGGTACATTTTTTGAAACAAGCGATAAGAGGGAACCATGAATGCTTGATTTTCGATGTTAACTTTGCATTTTACCAATAATTTTTTAAGAATGTTCACAAAAGCATCATTTTCTGACATTTCAGTCAAAGGTATAACGAACCAAAAAATAACTACCAAGGTCACACAAAGGGTAAAAGATTGGTTGGTGAAAATCTAGAAGAGCTTATATCAGTTATATAAGAAAACTTATATATCTGATTAAATAAAATATGCTATATTTTAGGAATTACTTTTTATGAAACTTCATTTTACAGACGAATAACCAAGTAATGATTTTTTTATTTAATTTCTGTATTCTACAGAAACTTCAGAAAAATGAAACAACTGACATGTGCTGAACGTTGATCGGTGACGTTACTGTCGAAAACCTCTCCAGCTCTGTTGTTGATGTAGGGAAACGTTCATTCCAAGCGGAAACGCAACAGAAGTACAAGCACTCTTGCCATCATTACTGTGGAACGAGTTTTAATATTACACAATTAATATAAATAGTTGGTGAAATAGCACATGCAAAAAAAACTTACATAAAAGCTTGACACAATTTTCAATTGCAAGAAGATTAGTTCAAAGATTCAGAGTTTCAGAGAGAAAAGTTCAGATATTTTAAATTTCGCATTTCATATATTTCAATTAAATTTTTAATGTTAGAAACAGCTTTCTGCATCACCTTAGAGGTACTGTTTCAGGATGCACTACCCCTTTTCAAAAATGTTATGAGTAGGCTATGGACTTAATAGGTCTATTTCTCTCAACTTACAAAAAAGGATTAATATCTTAAATTTGATAATTTTCGTTTCAAATTTTAGCCCTAAGTTGGTCATTATTAATTTTAGTATAATATTTAAAAAATACATTTTTCGGATATGGAAATATAATACGTTTTTGCCAATTAGGACAAAATTATTTTACATTCACATAGAAACTTCAGGAACAGTATTTAGTAATTCCATTTTTTTCAAAACCAGATGTTCCAACAGCTGCGTGTGGTTATTGGTTACTTTAAAAAATTTCTTCTCAAATTCTTTACGAATTAATTTATTGAAAATTCTCAACTTTCTACCAATATTTAGTGTGCATTTAATACACCAAGCCTCCTCGATCTAGTAGTGATATATATTTACAAGCTGTGTCAATTTCATATTCTAAACCTTTTGTTGTAATTAATTTTGATGTACAAAGATCGCAATTTAATTTCTGACTAACTTTCTTAGCAACATACACTGAAATAAAATGAATGCTGGCATTTCCTCTCTGATGATATTTCAACATCAGTAGTTGTGTCGAAAACCACATACCCCTTCTTCTATCAAATTTAATGAAGTATCTGAAGCTGCCTCAAAAATTTCTAAAGATTTTATGTGAAACTCTTTTTCTGAATGAAAATTTATCCAATCTACAATTTTAGCTTTTTTCAGGATTCAAATATCTGAAGGCATGAAACATTATAAGCTAACTAGATTGGAACCAAACTTAAAATCTCTTCGCAGCAAGTATCATGAAAAGGATCTCACCAATTTAAATTATAAATTAATTACTATCAACTAAAAATAATATAGAAAAGATTTCAACAATGCAACTATAAAAACAATATGATCAACAACTGTATAAAATATTAAACTATTATTTAAACTTAAATTTCAATTCAACATTTCATATGTTTTGAAAATTTACTATTGTGTTTCTCAACATTTTCCTAGTAATTTTTTTTTCTAAAACCTATGAATTGCTTCTTTAGTCAAAAAATTGAATTGTTGAAAATAAAAATTATGTATATGTTACATATACATAAAAAAATTTAAGAAAGGCTTAAAATGGGGCATGGCACAAAAAAGATTGGAAAACAATAAGTTAAACGGAATGGAAAAAATCTATAGCTTAAGAAGTAAAAAACATTTCCAATCGGATGTATTACTTTACACTTATCAGTATATCTGAAATAATTATTTATGACCGTTTGTTTCATCTGATAATGAATAAGAAATTATTGCATTAAATTTATTTTATTTGTGTTTCAAAAGTACAGTAAAAAATATGATGTAAAATTTCGTTTTCCAATGTAGACGACCTCTTCGGTAAAAGGGTTGATTTTCTCTCGTACTTAGGCCTAAAAGGAGATCAACTAATTAATTTGTACCATAATTTGTACTAAAATTCTAAAGAAAAAATGAAATTTTTGGCTATATACTCAGATAGTATAAATGATTGACAAAAAATATTAATATGAAATAAACGATATTGTAGAAATACTAAAATTAAAGCCTCAAAAGAGACTTGTCATCACGTGAGTTAAATAAGACAAAAATATGCAATTTATGCAATCAAAGTTAACATCAAGATATTGCTTATATAAACTAACATTGCAAGTATATTCCTTCTATAAAAAACTACTGCTAAATGCCAAACACTTCAATATTAGCTAATCCATTAAAATCCACAGCGAAATCCTTCGAAAAAACGCACCCCTAATACACACAACTCAAGAAAGGAGGTTTTAGAATGTGACGTCATAGTCGTCGGAACTTGAGTGCAAGGCCTGGAGAGAATTACTGCGCAAGTCTTTTGCGCACGGCCCTGCTTTTGCGTAAAAAAAGAATGAATAATAAAGTCGTGTTTTCTTGAGTAAAGTTATGGTTTGTTTGGCAGCAAAGTTTACATCCTTTTGCCACCACATTGCTTTTGCAATTGCATTTACTTTGTAAAAAAACTGATTATTTTATTAAAATGGAACCTCGTTTTACGAGCACCCCCCATAACGATTAATTCGTATAACGTGCAAAATTAACTGCAAAAAAATGCCTTCGCCCAACGAGCGATATTTCGCATATCGAGTGAAAAGATAGGGGAAGCCCCGGATTTGCGCCTGCTGTATCAGTCCATGTTTATCAATCGTTCCACTAGCATCGCTTGGTCGTTTCCAGATCATACATTTTTCTTCAAACTTCAGTTCAGACATATCATTGAAGCGACCAATAAGTCATCATAGACAGTGACGTAGCGGTCAAGCAACAATAGGGGTATAGATGCACCGGGGCACCATGGAGTCAAAATATTACTGCATTTGCGAGTGATTTTAAAGATAACATCATGGGGTGTAAGCTTCCTGAATATTCCCTGAACGGCTTAGAAGCGGTAAAATTATTTAATGTATACCTTGTATTTATTTGATTTGAATTGATTTAGAAGTTCTCTGAGTGACTTACTCCTTTTTTTTTTTTTAATTTTAAATTTGGAGGAAAACATTCATCAAAGGCAAGCATCAATGTTGCAATCCATTCATTATTTTATTCTAACAAAACTGAATCTTCATTCTTCTGTCATAATGGTCCAGGCGCTGGAAAAAAACTACACAAGAAAAAAAAATTCGCAAATAAATGAAAGTCGAAAGATACCTTTTGCGTAAAAGAATGGACAAGAAGTCGTGTTTTTCGTGAAATAAACCGTTTGTTGGCAGCAAAGTTTACAACCTTTGCCACCATTGCTTTTTGCAATTGCATTACTTTTGCCAAAAAAACTGATTATTTTATTAAAGTGGAACCGCTTAACCAGCACCCCTCATAACGAGTAATTCGTATAACGCAAAATTAATTGCAAAAAAAAATACCTCGGGATCCACGAGCGAGGTTTCGTATACCGCGAAAGAGAGGAAGCCCCGGATTATGCGCCTGCTGCATCAGTCCATGTTTAGCAATCGTGCCACTAGCATCGCTTCGTCGTTTGTGATCATACATTTTCCAAACTTGTGTTCAGACATATCATTGAAGCGACCAATAAGTCATCATGTGACAGTGACATAGCGACCGGGGATAAGGGCGGTATAGATGCCCGGGCGCCACGGACTCAAATTATTACTGCATTTATGCTATTTTTTAAAGATAAATATCATGGGTGTGCAAAATAATACCATACCCCGCCCCATTTACGCTTATAACGCGATTACGACGACGGAATATAAACAAAATCATTATTTTCCGACGTCACATACTCGCTACGCCATTACGAGATGGTGACAAAACGATAATGCGTTTATGCTCACTTTTTAAAGAAAGATAGAAAAAGAGAAGGACGAAAAAATAACATGACGCCGAAGTCGTCTCACAGAAGCTGGCGTCGTTAATGATGGGGGGGGGGCGAAAAGTGATATTATGACTCCGACGCCATATACCCTCGCTACGCCAATCGTCATCAGACCATGGAGGGACTAGTCTTACCATCGAGAGTTTCGAAATATCACTGGCTTCGTTACCGCCCTGGGCATGATCGAAAATACGTGGAAGAGGTCACCAAGAGAATCCTCATTTCTTGCTTTGAAGAAGCTTGACACGAGAACTTTATCGAATGGCACTTCGAAGGGTTTGAAACAATACTTGTGAAGTTTGCAGATACCAAAATTTTGTCTTTGGCCAAGATTATGGGGACTGGAAGTGGAAATGATAACTCATGAAAAATGGAAGACCACAGCCAAGGGCTGATCTCGCAGAGTTTACCGAATCGCATTGTGTTTCACAGCAAGAAATTCGTGGAGGGGAGCTTGTCAGAGCATGAGGAGGTAATAACACAACCACAATCTTTCTGGTGAAATAAAAAATACCGAAAACATGGGAAACTGTTGCATCGTACTTTGAGAACCATCACCCTAATGAGACAGTGCCAAACATTTATTTAGTGATGATGCTGTGTCATATTTTTTTTGTCAAATTTGAAGCGTCAAAACCAAATGTCTCTAGACGGCTTAATAAAAAAAGAATTCGATATGTATCATAAATAATAAACTATTTGTTTATGGATTTTTTTTTTTCTCGCAAATGAAATTCGCATTCCAAATTGGTTCATTCCGCGATAGAAGAAAAAGATGAAGATGAGTCAAGCTCCTTAACAATATTATATATTATTTTATTTAAAAAGTTAAACATACAGTTTGTTGAGTATCTGTTCGGCATGGAACACATATTGTATTTTACATTACCTATTTTGAGAAAAATTGTTTCTCTTTTAACGAATGTTTCCAAGTACGAGTAAGATCACATCATAGAACTACGATGCTCGTTAAGCAAGTTTCCATTGCATATGAAATGTAAGTAGTTTACAAAAAGAAGATTTCAAACTTTTATTGTCCAGAAATTTACTTTAGTTGTTAAAACTAGTACTAACGAACAATATATCTAAAACATTCATTATATATATAATTATAATGGAATTCCAGCAATTATTATAAACTTTTTTTTCAGAACCAAAGCAACCAAGTAAGTGGAAATTTAGAAATAAGTATATTCCACATCACATCAAAATTGATAAATAATAAAGTATAAATAAATGAATTACATTTTACCATACTTTGAATCTACATCCACCTAAAAACAAATATAATTTTACTAATTGTATAAATATGGTTTTGGAAGGTGAAAGTTTTGCTATAACAACTTACTATAACCGAATAACTATAACCAACGAGAATTCCCTTAATCCTCGAAAATAGTTATTCTCTGGGTGATATGGAAAGTAGACAAAAAACACATACGAGAATATTGCTTCAGTATTTAGTAGATTGTTGAAGAAACCTTTTCAATCTTCCTAAACTTACGGTTTTGTGTTCTTCGACGGTTTTCTTAATCGGTGACATTTTACCACTGCGGTGATACCAAAGTATCCTAAAAGTTGTATATCTTCGAATGATTTTCCTTTCCACATGGCCTTTAAATTTTCTTTTGGGCGTGGAGAAATATCAACGCAGTGATCTAGTATGGAATCAACCACCATTTTATGAATAATAAACTCATTGGTAAAGAACATACATTTTTTTCATAACGGCAACCAGTTTAGTAAAAAAAATACAGCTTTAGAATATTTTCCAATGAAGTATTAATGCAAAACGGATATATCTCGAAATGTGTATTTGCAATTAAATTTTATTTCATAACCGTGTTCTTTCTCATCAAAAAAATTGCGTTATTGCTGCAATCTATGACTATTGATTATACTAATTTTCGATAAAGAAATAATTTTTCGATTATACAAACACATATGACAATCTACTATGATTTCATGATTTCAGTAATTTTAGTTTCCCAAAACATAATTTCAGTTGTTACAAAAGCAATTTTGGCAATAACCTTTGAAACGGATGTATGAAGCATGAATGCTTTTGTTTCTGAGTATTTATTATTTACTTTCAACTTCACTTTACAGGAAGGATGATATCAAATTAAATCACATTTTAAGATTACTTATATTCTGCAAAGAATGTGTGGCTTTTAACAGAATTTACTAATCATTTTATATCTATTCAGTGTCTATTTCTTATGTTCTTAGCAAAACACATCAAAAATGATAAAAATTAATTACATTTACCTTATATAATCTTTCCATCCAAATAAAAAAATAAGTATACTTGACTGTAAAAGGTTCATATATTCAATTTTTAAATTTTTATGTTAAGAGGAAGAAAGTATTTTATCAAAATCGAGCAATCAGGTAGGATTTAACAGATAGACATGTGATCAAAGTGAAGGGAATAATAGCTATTTTAGTATATTACTTAAGTGTTTTAGAATATGTATATGGGCAATAAGTCGCTGATTTCGCGATTTAAAGTGCTCGTGGAAAACGATTAAAATATTCTCTTAGAAACAACATAAACGAGATTTAATATTCAGAGAGGAAAATAACGAAACTGGAGTTTTAGAAAGTCATTTTGGAATACATTAAGATTTCAAAATATATAATATTAGAATTTGTGTCAAATTTAGAGAGATGATTACATTTGGGACATAATTACTCTCCTCATCCATCACCAAGCTTTCTGAGGCCGGTACCAAAAATCCTAAGGGTTACACGATTTGGAGATCCTAATCCTCCAGGCCAATATATAATTGTTGGTACTGTTGATTTCCATCTTGGACTTCTTTTATGCTGATTTCAATTTTAAGTAATAATTCTATAATTAATAATTATTAAGTATGTTTATAGATAGTATAATCAAAGTATCTTTGGCAATCATCGATTTAAGAAAATTCTTTTCAATTATATAAAAACAAATATGAAAAAAAGATGTAAATTCTATGATTTACCCTTTGAGGACGATTGTTACTGGGCTTCCCATCTGCTTAACACATTCTCTCCCCGACTGTCGCTACAAATTGTGCCGGATGGTACGGCTTTTTAAAGGCAATCGACCGTCACAAGTCGGCATGACACCAACTTTAGTGCAATTTAGGCTCAATTAGGAAAGTGCACCGTCCCCTGATCAGTCACGCGTGTTGAAAAACGTCGGCAGACAGAACCGCTGCTCGTTTTCCGTGCTGCCGTCCCCAAAGGGTTAAAATGTTAATTTTTCGGAACATACTTACAGTTGCTACAACAGCAAATTGAAATCGAAGGATCATAAAAAAATATCTATTAGACAAGCATAATTTGCTTACAGTATTTACTAATTATTTTAAACTTCATTTTACAGAAGAGGAAATTATGAGGGTAAGTGATATTTTAAGACTAATTTCTATTCTTCAACGAAAACTGCAAAGAATGATTAATTTCTTTGCATCATTTAATAATTATTTAAACTTTATATTTCAGACGCGAGGAATATGAAAGTAAGTGATATTTTAAGATTAATTTCTATTTTCAAAGAGTCAAATTTTAGTATGGATGTCTATTTTGCATAAAATCAAGTAAGAGTTAAGAAGAAATAATTAATGTTAAATTTTAAAAAGGTGTTGTGCATCTCAAAAATTATTAGATTTCAGGTCCATGTTTTTTTATTTAATATTGTTCAATGATATATGAGTGATTTTCATACAAAAAAGTAACTTTTACTCAATATGAAATAATTATTCTGATTTATGCGTTTTGAATATCATTTTATAAAATTTATGAGTTATGCATTGCATAAATGTTGGAGCCAAAATATGGCTAAAAATAAATTCATTAAAAAACAGCAGATTCGAGTGATGATTCATAAAATATCTACTAGGCATGAATAATTTGTTTGCAGTATTTACACTATTTTAACTTTATTTACAGTAGAAGAGGAATATGAGGGTAAGTGGATATTTTAAGACTAATTTCTATCTTCAATGAGAAAACTTCAAAGAATGATTAATTTGTTAATATTTTTACTAATTATTTTAAACTTTGTATTTTTTCAGACGAGGAATATGAAAGTTAGTGATATTTTAAGATTTAATTTCTTGGTATTTTCAAAAGGAGTCAAATTTAATTTGTATGTCTATTTTCACACAATATCGAGATTTAAGAAGAAATAATTGTCGCTTTACTCTTGCAGGTGATTTGAAATCTCAAAAAAGTATTAGTGTTCACGTCCATAAAGTTTTTTTTTTTATTTCCTGATATAAAGAGTATTTTTTCAGATCTAATCAACTTTGCCCAATATGAAATATCTTCATTCGGATTTATGCTGCATAATTTGGTTTAGAGTAGATATTTATTATTTTGAACTTGATTTTGCAAAATGAGAATAGCAAAATTAGTCATATATTTTAAGATTAAATTTATGTTCTTCCAGGAATGTGTAACTTAATTACAGTATTACTAATCATTTTTACATTCTATTCTATGTTCATTTCTATATTCTAAGCAAACATGAAAACGATGTAAATTTAATTATATTTACCTACATGATCTTTACATCCAACTGAAAATAAGTATACTTGACTGGGTTTCTCCTTTATTTAATTTTTTTAAATTTTGATTTTGAGGAAGAAAGCCTTTTACAAAATGGAACAATCATTGAGTATTCTAATCCTAGAAAAAGTTACTGTTTGAATGATATAAAACTACATAACATAAAAAAAAGAATGCTTCATCAATTTCAAAATGAAGTCTTCAATCAGTTTATCTATATATACTGCTGTATGGCCCGAAGATGCACGGGCAATCTTGAATAATGGGATATTCCCGGCGGAGAGATCACGTGAGGCCTGGGATCCATATTTTTTTTCATATGTAAGTCCGGTTCCGTTTTTTTTCAACAAATATTGTCAGTTACTTTCCCCAACAATGTTAAATATTCTTTCATATCTATTCTTTATTGCTAATTCTCATATGCCCGCCTCCGGTTTATTTTTTTTTACACATATTGTCATAACGTAAACGTTTACGTTGTCCCTAAATGTAAAAAAAATCCTTTGAATATTATATTGTTTAATTCAAAATTTTAAGTCCAACTTTTATTTACCTTATCGTTAATAACGCAGCGTTTTTTCGGAATCAACATTTTTTCATATGCCCGCCTCTGTTTTTCTTTCCCTACAAATATTGTCACTAAGCTCTAACAAACGTAAATCTGTTTTTAATCCCTTCTTGTTTGATTAAACTTTCACCTAGCCTTTACTACCTTAAAAGCAGTGCCGGTTTGAATAAAAACGTGAGAATTCTTATGTTTATAAATTAAAAAAACAGAAGAACATGATATTTGTTTTGCAAAAGAAAAAAATAAAACTGAAATAAAAAACAAAAACGATAAACGATTTAATAGTACACCAAACTGATAAATTAAACACCAGAAACATATTTTCGTCTTGCCCGTATTTGAATAATAATGGAAAACCGGATAAAACTGAATAAATATTTTCCCCACAAACGTAAATGTTGCGAAACACCACGTCACCGAAATGCAGGGAAACGATTTTTGTCCATTGGCTAATAAATCCAAACACCGAAGCCTTCAAAAAAGAAATAACAACTTCCGTTAACCTACGCAGCGGCTCTATGGAAATTTTGAAACTTTTGAGAAACGCCAGCTTCGAAAAACTCAGTTGTACTAGCAAGCGGTAGCAACTTAACAATGGAGATCTCCTGTCTGCGGTTAGAGTGTTCAGCGATCTCAAAGGAGAGATTTGACGGCGATTTATACTACTGAGGGCTTCACTTTAAGGGACAGAAAAACGGGCTGGAAGGTCGTGAAAGCAGCCAGTTTTTTTTTTGTTTCGCAATGCTTCGAAAAATACTGGCCATAATAATAAAACGTACAATTTTGCGTGCGCATTAATTTTTTAAATTATTCATGGAATACTAATTCAATAGATTGTGTTGCAATATCTTTGCTCATATCGAAAATCTATTTTATTAATATATTTCAAGAAATGTACATCAAGCAACTCAAAATGACTTGTCATGCAATCATTCTTGTGTATCATCTAAAATAATCATTGCAGTAATAGTGTCTTTATGTACCATATTTTTATATTTTATATTTGCTTATTTAGAGTCAAAGTGTATAACTTCATTGCCTTGTACATACAATTAAGGATAATAGTTTCATTAGTTTGCTATTCATTAGAAGTCTGATATATAATATTGCATTAATTGCTAATTTCACAAAAGTATTTTGTATCAGATTGCATTCAAAGCTATATTAAAAAAACGTCCTCTTTTAGTTTTTGGAATTTGTGTTAGATATTATTTTCAACATTATTAAATTTTGTATTACCTCTTAATATTATATAAGTATCTTAGCTCATTGCAGAATTATATTAACGGGCATTTTTCATATTTGCATGTTTCCAAAGAAATATAATAACCATGCACCTCAAAGTTATCATAAAATAATCTTTTAATTCTGTTCTCTAGTTAGCCTCACACATTACATTCAATCATGTATTTGAGTTAATTTAACGCGTTTGCAACTTGCATTTATATTTTCCTTTAATTTAAACCTCTATTGTTTATTTTCCGTCACATTTTTCTGACATGTCTTTAAATCTTTGTTAAAATAATTTTTAATAGCTACAATAATTTAAAGTTTCCTTTGAAAAATTTAAATAAAATTTTATTTTCACTTTGCATGTTTGAAAAGCATATATCGACATATTTTTATATTATCCAGAAATAAGTTTGGACGGTTGGAATTCATTGCTGAATTCTCACGGGGCATATTGTTAAAACACAAGTATGCTATAATTGAAAATGTCTTAAAAAGAAATAATGTGCCCAACACATCAAACTTTCTACAATAACTGGTTTCCAAGTAAAATTTTTATTAAAATCTCAGGTTGTATCAACATCAAATTACAGCATAAATGCATTAAAGAAATGCCAGAAATAAATATTATTTTAACTATATGGATTCGCTATATTATTTTATGCATAATCCAGCATTTCATTCCCCGGCGTTGCACACGACCCGTTGATTTGTATAGTTTCAAAATACTTGTATCATATTCATGTACTACACGATACCACGGGCGTAGTAGCAGGAGTGGGGGATCACTTTATAACCTCTCCTCAATGTACTGACTAAAAATTTAAGAAATAAATTTACTGTTGAATTTTTTTAATGTATACGTAACTAAAAGAATTTGAATAAAAAAAAATTGTACCAGTATCATTCACTGTCAAATTCTGTCTATTAGAAAATTTGATAAGCTATAACTTGTTAACAAGACATTTTCTATTTCTTTCATTTCATATTATGGTATTCAATAAATGAATAAATACAAAAGGCTCAAAAGAATAATAATAAAAAATGCCGTTTTATAATAGGTAAACTGTGAACTGCAATGATTTGTTGTTGAAATACTTGGTTATTTGCTCTCCATTTGTATCAAAGAACTCTATTTCTGTCTCATCAGATAAAAAATTAGTCTCGAAAGCTTTCAAAACTTATTTTATAGAAATAAGAGCATTCAAACTTGGTTTTCTGGCCAATGTACAAAAAATAATAAATAAAAAAAAAAATCGAGATGATAGTACCAAAAAAAAAAGAAATAATAATAATCAGATATTTGATAGTTTGATGGATTTTAAAGTAAGTATATTTTTCTAATTTATCAACAACAGTCACATATTTCAATCTCACATTTCGATTTTTTCCCATTGTCGTTTTCAAGTAAGCAAAAAATGACAATGTAATTTATTGCCTTCTTTCCATTTAAGGGTAATCAATGGATTTTATTAAACACCCATGAGGCCAACCGCTCTATACATTTGATTTAAAGACGAAAACGCAAAAAAAGAGATTACTGCCCTCACAAAACTAAGGCTCTGCTTTGAAATCAGAATCATACAGAAAATGAAAACAATTGTTTTTTTAAAATTGCTTAAAAGACTTTCTCCTTTCTGCTATTGCATGTGCTGTTCTCACCCTTTCTGAGTAGTAATTTAGATGCGGTCGGATTTCAAGTGCTCTTTCTCGACCTTGATTTCTCGGATATTACTACCACACATTCGTATTCTGGTATTCTTATATATACAGATTTTAGCCTCCCTAATTCTCTTTGAAATAGAATTCGAACATTCATCAAGCGATTAAGCAATCTTTCAATACATTTATTTTAGATTTCTTTAGAGTGAAAAAGAAACTTTAAAAAAAGTTAAAAAGTATTTTTTTAAGTTATAAAGCACAGTATTAATTTAGCAATAAAACCCAAAATCTTCAATCCCCAAATTTGATAATCGTCAACGCCTACGTTGAAAACTAATTTAAAAAAAAAGATTTTCTAATTAGGTTTGTAAAGATAAGAGACCACGAATACTAGTATATGTCAATGCAAGACACTTGAATACAGTTATGATTTCATTATCTAATGGATGTCTTGAAAATCAGAATGCTATAAAAAACAGTTATCGCATGTTTACAACATATTTTTTATCTAATTTTACTGCATATTTATACAGTAACTTTGAAATAATTTTATTTAGGTCATACAATAACTGTTAGCTTTTGGGTTATGGATGGATGCCTTTACCTATTTTCTGTCGCGCATAAGAATAAATAAAATATATTTTCACACCACGTTAGTTTGAATAAACCAAACTAAGCCATCGGAAGCCCACAAACCTTTGTTGGGAAGTTGTAGCTTTATTATTATTGATTACATCATCAAACACTCGTTTTGTTAATCTCTGCCTTCCACGACTTCATATAAGTAATATTTATATAATAACCACGTTATACTTAATTTCTAATTTTTCTGATTTAAATCTTAATTATAATGGAAACGTTAAAAGCAATGAGAGGCAGTTTCTGCTGTTAAAAACATGGTATGGCTTTAATTCCTGAAAGTACCTCTTACAATTCTTGCAAAAAATCCTAATAGTAAAATTCCGTCATGATAAATAGTTTCAAAACCTGCTTTTAGAAATAAAAAAACAGGTAATAATCTAGAAACTGAAAATATTTTGTCAGAGAAGGCAAGTTTTAATTTTTATTTGCATTTCAGAAGTATGTCTCGAAAATAACTATTCGTCATTCGCTATTTTATACTTTATAAAATGCAACATAGCTGTTGAAAAATATAGTACCCATCCTCACGTTATCTCCCGCCAATAAAAGCTGGAAAGCTGTTATTACTATTTCAAAGAATTAGCAGATAATTCCAATAAGCTATAAGAAAACGTTCCTTTCTGCAGAGAAGTCAAAGCCCCCACACAGACTCAAAATCCCTCTTCTTCCAACTGCGGGGTGACAAACACAATGGACAGTTTACAATGAACAGGCAAACCCAATTACTAGTATGTATTAGGTGGATCGCTCTTCTATGGAGAAAAAATTTATTATTAATCAAAAATCTACTTATACGAAAAAGATGTTCTATGGTATGATTAAGAGAAAATAATAAAAAATTAAATTCAAAATTTAATACTGCTGCAAGGGGGGTTGAATTTTCGAAAAAAAATGAAAAAATACTCGAATTTTGATTATGCGATTTTAAAAAAAAAAAATTATTATTAATCAAACCTACTTATGCGGAAAAAATGTTCTATGGTATGGAGATTAAGAGAAATAATAAAAAAATTTTAAATTCTTACATTTAATACTACCGAAAGGGGATTTGAATTTAAAAAAAAAAATTGAAAAATACTTAATTTGATTATTGATTATACGATTTTAGATTCGAAATAATTGTTTTTCTGCAATATAAATAACCAAAAAGTGATGATTAATGAGTAAAGTGAGTAATTGGCACTGAGTAGTATAATGTACATTGCAACATTTTGTGACTCAGCTCTCCCTCCCACAACGTCAAATCAGTCCGGTTAAACAACTAGAGCAGTAGGCAATGACTTTGCGTGCTTGTGAATTCTTCGAAGGGCTAATTCCCCTTATGTGATTTCTCCTCGTCAGCTGGGGCATTGATATCAGGACATTTTCTGATGGTCAACAAATCAGTTTCTTTTAATAACATAAGTTCAGACGTCCTCAAATCATTCGGAGAAATAACGCGATAGAACGATTGATTAGATGCAAAGGCCAGTTTTATAGATTAAATTATGGTTTCGTTTGATCTTGAACCATAGACTTTATGATGGAATGCCGTTAATGTCAATAAAGCCTCCGATGAATTTTCATGAGCAACATTGAGCCTGAGAATTCTGTTCGTGATTCTAAGCCACCTTGAGAGAGGCAAACTTTTCCAGGATTTATCTTTCGCCAGACTTTCTGCAATGTCAGCAGTTTATGACTTCACAAATTTCCATTATGTAAAGCTGATCAGTACTTAAGTTCTTTCTTGACACGCTAAGAGGATTCTCACATAGCGTGTATTCTATTGGCGTGGATGAAACTATGATAGCTTCTCACATCCGGCCAACGATTTTCTTATTTCTGCCAGTCAGGGCTTCTGTCCAGTTGTGGTTCTATCCACGTGCGCGAAAAGATGACGTAGTGGAAGCTCGTTGGCGTGTAACAGGCACACAAACCATTGTAGTGGGACGATTCAGGATCAGTTCCCGTTACGTATAATACCTTTCTTGACACCTGTGTTGAAGATATGTTCCGTCGCAACCAACTCGGTTACGTCTATGTCATTGTCAAACGGATGACAAAAAAAAAACTATATATGTTATTTACAATACCTGCGCTCCTCCCCTGAAATTTACAATAAGTGGCCGATGTACCAGAGAGCCAGGTTCTTACCAAGCTGGTGTTCTTCATTATGACTTTTCTTCTGTTGTCTTCCATTGATAGAGTCCTATCTTTTCGCCCATATCTAAGTATAAACCAAACTAGTCATGGTCATAATCTTTATTACCAGAATTAGAGTGGTTCTTGGCTCTGTTCTTGCCACGCCGAATTTTGTTTCTGTCACCAACGTTCAAAACACTGTTTTCTGGAGGTAATGCCCACATCTTGAAGCGCGCAGTTGACACGATGGCAGCGCCTGCCTGTCGGAAAATACCCAACCGGGGATCCAATGTTCTAACTGCAGCTAAACTTTTGTCACTACGGGTGTGACGGTGGGGAAGATCTGCTGAAGTACCACTCCGACTCTATGGAGGTGGGAGGATAAAGCAGGAGACAGAAAAAGACGGGATTGCCTACTGCTCTAGTTGTTTAACCGGACTGATTTGACGGGTGTGGGGTGGAGAGCTACCGTAAAAATGTTGCAATGTACATTATACTCACTACCATTAATCATCACTTTTGGTTATTTATATTGCAGAAAAAAACAATTATTTCGAATCTAAAATCGTATAATCAATAATGAAAATTAAGTATTTTTCCAATTTTTTTTTCGAAAATTCAACCTCTTGCGGCAGTATTAAATTTTTACTTAATTTTTTTTTATTATTTTTCTCTTAATCATACCCATAGAACATCTTTTCCGCATAAGTAGGTTATTTTGATTAATAATAATATTTTTTTTAAAAATCGTACAATCAAAATTCAGTATTTTTCCATTTTTCGAAAATTCAACTTTGCGGCAGTATTAAATTTTGAATTTAATTTTTTTATTATTTTCTTTAATCTCCATACTATGGAACATCTTTTCCGCATAGGTAGATTTGAAATTCTGAAAAAAAATTTCGATCCACCCTAGTATGTATGTGGTCCGGAGAAAGCAAATTCCAATAGCCCGAGAATACCGGCCTGCCGCTAGGGACGCAGAAAAAATTCAGAATTATCTGTAGACTGCCTCTGAGATGAATGTTTGCGAGATATCTCGGTTTCGCGCTGAGTGGTTAAATAAATAAAAAATGCAACACCGGATGAAACTAATAATAGGAAAAAAAAAGACCCGCCATGTTGCCAATAGATGGCAGCACGTCAATTCATTATCTTATTTTGACGTTTTTAATTAATATTTTTAACTAATTACAATTTTGGAATTTAAATAATGAAATGGATTCCTTGGATTATTTTTCATCTTTTGGAACTACGGCTAGTTTCTAGGATTCCAGTGGTTCGTGAGGAGATAGCAGACATACATGCATACGTCTGTTCACGTTCGAATTTTAATAATAGATAGATGATAAAAGTTTCTAATGGACCATCTTTAGTCAATGCGCGCCATTCCTTGAGCTCACGTGACACGTCTTGTCTGACCAATCGGCCATCTCCCTTTTGTTCTTTTCTGTTTCTTTCGCTTCTTTTCTCCTGGTCGTTGTGCCATATCTGACAATCCTCTCATTTCGTAGTTCTTCTCTGGCTCTTCCGCTCTTCTTCTGGCCACGTTGTGCCATTACTGTCATTAGCTATTATTTTATTCTTCTGTTTCTGTCCTGGCTTATACTTTTTCCATAGTTGAAAATTCCATGGTTTCTTTTTTCGTCAAGTTGCAGCAACTCTTCTTTCATTTCATAATTGCCTGCTGTCTGTAGGCAGTATATCCCTTGATACTCTTTCTTTTCCTTTTAGGCATCGGAAATAGAGAGAATTGAACAAAGCAAAAATAGAGCAATACGTAACTGAACGAAGTATTT
>BGPR01003703.1:0-17715 GCA_013235015.1 Araneus ventricosus
CCCCCCCCCCTCCCTCTCACAGTAAAACAAAATACCTTCTTCAAATTTTTCTCTTCCAATGTTAAGGGGATTTATTACAAGCGATGAATCACAATTAAGTGAATTTAGGAGGATGGAATAAATGTCAAATATAAGAATCACGAAAAGAATATATAATACATCTGTCCGCGATTTAAACCAGCGGGAGTGTTCTCGCCTAAACTTTCTCGTATACTTCCCCAGATACTGTTATAAAGGTTATAACTGTTTCCCCTCCCCCCGTGTGGATAACAAAATTCGAACCTACTGTTACGCAGAATCCTGTGACTATCAGAAGGTTTTTCATTATAGTGATTGAAAAATATCTAGGTAAAGAGATGTGTACCGATTTTCCACTCTTGCCGTCTCAAGGACAAACTGACATAATTCGCTCCATAGCCTTCGCGTGCACAGAAGATTGCTTCCAGTACGCATGCGCGTGGAGATGACGGATTCTTTTCAAAAGTAAATTCTACAGACAGTCAACCCTTTGACGGATTTGGCCCAAAATTTTATATGGACCTACATTCATGACGATAAAACCTTGTGCGAAATTTTATCCATCTAGCTATTCAAGTTTTTGAGTTATAGTTTTCACATGACTGCGGACATACAAACAGACAGATGCATATTGTAGAACATCTTGTGCTAATAGGGTACTTACCACCAACTTCTTCAATTTTTGAATGCATTTTTTAAGGCTGACATAAGTTCTCGACAATTTTTCAATGAAGCAAAAACCTAGAAGTTCCAATTTATTTTCTCAAGCTATAACTGTCTGGATTTGATAATTAATTATTAAACAGCAAAATTTATTAACAAAAAATTAATGACTTCGAATACGCTAAATGAATTTCTTTTCTTAAATGAAACTCAATCACAAAGCAAGTTTACCACAATACTGCTAGAAAATATGGCTCATGAAAGGGTCAAGGTAAAGGGACAAGATATAACGTCAGACGGAAATGATGATATTACGAAAATTAAAAAGTTCCATAACAAAAACGATATATTATCAAGATAGCATTAGAAATTTTTTTATATTCTTTAAAATGCCTAAAAATACAAAAAAATAACTACTAAAATGCTTCATTGTTGAAAGATTACAAATTCACTTTTTACTTGAGATAGCTTCTTTATCGCCTTTCTTCTTCTGGTATAACTCCAAAACTTAAAAAAATTAAAACATAATCTATACTTATAAAAGGCAATGTTTGTGTGTGCGTGCGATATCCAGACGAATCTATCGCACTTACAGCTATGAAATTTGGCACACAAGTAGGTGAAAAGGTGACTCAATGCACCTCGAAGCCCTGATTTTAAAATTTAATCTAGAAATTTTTTATTTAATGTTTTATGTTGTTTTGCGTCATTTTCGGTATATATTTTCCGATTACGACGTTTCTGACAATAGTGAGAAGAGAATAGATAAATAATCGGAAAGAACAAAACACTTCCGTTCTAATGAAGTTTGTTTTGAACTTTTAACATAATTCGGTAAATTTTGAGTAATTTTTAAAAAATGGTCACTTTTCTATGAAATTTTAGATTTAGAGTTATGAATTTGTAAATAAATTAACCCCATATGCACCAGTTTTGGCCACACTAATATTATAATTTTAACAGACATTTTAATGAATTTTAAGTAAAAATAAATCATTTTTATGCAATATGTATTTTAGTACATTATTTTCTATTATTTTAAATGTAATTTTTTTATGAATTTATAAAGATATGTAATGAAATTTACCTAAGTTGATTTTAGCTGCAGATTTCAGTTTAAAAAAAAGAAATAGGAATGCAGAAAACATTAATTTAATCTGGTTAACAAAATACAAACTATAATTTAATTTGGTTGATAAAATACAAACTATAATTTACTTTGGTTGATAAAATACCAAATATATATACTCGCATTTTTTGATAAAATATGAATCAAAAAATGGGGAGAGGAATAAACTTACATTGCAAAAGCATAGATTTCTTTAAAAATCTTACAAATCAAAAATTTGCCTTATTATACTCACTAATAATATCCACAGATACGTATTTTTATAATGTTTAATTGCAACATTAATCAAATTCATCAGAATCACTTTTAAAATTAGAGCAATCCATGCATATAAAAGAATATTCCTCATCACTCGATTCAGGTTCCTCAAGTTGAAATTTTCTAACATAAAGGTGAGGTAAACATTCAAAATGGAGATGTTTTTGACATTCCATTTTTGATGACCTTAACTGCATTACCGACTTTAGATGGTGAGTAGCAAAATTTTTTTATGGAAATGCTACCTGCCTTCTTATTTTTAATTGGAGCCATTACTATGTAAAATGAAAACAAACAAAACTATAACTCAGTTACTTTTATTTTAGAAACAAAGCTATATCAGTTACTTTTCATTTTAGAAACAAAACTAAATCCGTTGCTTTTATTTAGAAATAAAATTAAGTTAGTTGCTTTCATTTTAGAAACAAAACTAAAATAGTTGATTTTATTTCATCCAGATATTCTTAAATTTATGTAAAGGCTGAAAACACAATGATGAAGTTATGTAGCCAAAACTGGAACATGTAGTGTTCCACTTTTGGCCACCTGCATGGCCAAAACTGGCACATATAGTAAATTTAAAATACCAGTTTTGGCCACCACCCATTTAATCTTAAAAATAAATAATTTTGATATGAAATCAGAATAAAAAGAAAGCTTACCTCATAAACCCTAAGGGTAATCAGTTTTAGATTAATCATTTAATTCTGAGAGCTTCATGATGAAAAACTGCAAATACTTGTTCCTTAACAAAACCCTTAACAGTTGTGAGTATACAATACATGATCATGTATTTAATTTTTTACAAGTGACATGTTTGAGAAAAATGAACCAATCAGATTGAAAATAGTAAAATAAGAATTGTTTAAAGTATTGGAATGCTTCTTTGAAATTACCGGTTAATTATTGGAAGAATAGATCCAATGTGGCCAAAACTGGAGCATCCACCCTATATATTTTTGGTCTAATAGTGTTTACACATGAAATACAAAATTTTTACAAGAATATTAATTTAAATCATTTGTTCATGAAACGTCATTGTAACAAGTAAAATGAGTAGCACACTCGAATAAAAACTATTATTTTGCAGGAAAATATTGCTTCTAAAATATGGAATAATAGAAGTTATCTTAATGTTGTATATGTGGTTAGCAAAATTTCTTCATTTCATGAAACACATTATTAGCAGATTAAAATGAAGGTATAAATCACTTACACATCATACTGTTAAATCCCTACAGACCTTCCGATACATTACAACCCAGCTAATTTAGAATTAGTATCCATGAAATTTTTCCATTCCTGTGAGCCACAAACATCTCTGTCATGCTCCCCAACCTTTTTATCGCCGTGGACCGGTCAACGTTTGATAATTTTACCGCGGCCCGATGGAGGGGGGGGGGCGTTGATTGTTTATATTTTAGATTGTTTTGATTTAATAATTTTAATTTAATTGTATTTAAACATTAAAAAAACGTGTTTTAATAATTGGTTTTTTAATAAACAAGTATTTAAACATATTCAAAATAAAATACAGTTACACCAAAAAATGAATATAAAGTGATTTAACATTTTAACTCACTAGAACGCTAAATAAATGAGAACCCTGAGCTTGTTTCTTTGCAACGAGACGGTTCCATCTGGAGGTAAGAAATCACAAAATTTGAAGGAAGACAGTCAAGTTGAATAAAAGCTCATAAAATGGAAACAATTTAATGTTCCTTGGGCGGCGGCCTGGTACCATTTGATCCACGGACCGGTACCGGTCCGCGGCCCGGGGGTTGGGGACCACTGCTTTAGTATATAGTCCTGCACAGAACTTTTCAGATCATCATCTTGATGCAGGTCAGCCAATTCTAAAACATCACAAGCTTTGGTTGGGCACAAATTCTCCTTCAAAAAAGATGAGCATCGTCTTTTCATGGACAGGATATCATACTTATCAGAAGCCACGTACAGTTGCATGCACTTTCAAGCTGCATATCTTCCAGGGAATCTGTGTACAGGTATGCTAACATTTGGCGCACGGTGTCTTCCTCTAGATCGGCTATGTCGATGTGTCCACTATTCCTTTCTTTCATGTCATTTGCAAACATGCTCATGAACACAGGGGATATGGCACTTAAAATACTCTTGTGAGCTTGGAAGGTTTGCGTTGGGGTACGAAGCTCGGTATCGCAGAAAATCCTATCGTCATACATGGATTTTAAGTCGTCCACCAAAACTGGCATGTGTGTTGAGGTTTCTCTTTTTCCACACAATGTTCTCTACTGTTCTTGACAATCACGTTCGTTATATTAGGATATATTATTCCATCGGTGAAAAGTTCATATGAAACAGTTCCATCTGTAGAGCCATATTCGCAAACAAGCGATAGAACATCATTTGGCAAATATCGGCTTTTGTTTTCCAACAACTTTTTTGTGAAGAGCGGTGCAGATAATATTCCTTTCTTCAAAGCATCGGCGAAATATTCGTAGTTTCCGCAATCTTCCTTTTCACCTTCCGAATCTATAATCGAAGTTTTAAGCGAAAAATATTTTATGTTTTTATCAAGTGAAATGATATCTATGGTAATCCTTTTCTCGAAATCTAATCCATCATTTAAAACGAGGTGAAATTCAGTTAAATTATCTTTCACCTTATTTCTCAAGCCAGGTTTATGAAAGCTGAGTTTTTCAATTCTCCAAACAAAAGATACTAGATTTACTTTGAAAACTGTGAGGGCAGTTAAATATTGTGACATCGCAGGCATTTTGTCTTTTTTTCCCTATTGTGCACTGTACTCTCAAAGTATCGCCAGAAAGAAATGGCTCTCTCTCAGTAATAATTAATTTTTCTCGCACTTCTATTTTTTGGAAACCTTTGGATGTCCCTTTCAGGAAAGTTCCTGCCAGTCTAGTTTTTTCTGTCAGGAATGAACCATCTTTGTCCAAGAAGGCGAAACTATAATTCATTTCGATGGTATCCGGTCCCCAGCAGTCGTTTTCTCTATGAAGAAATAAACTCACGAAATTTTCATGTTTGTCTCCCATGGGATATGCACGCAATGACCATTTCGTGTTTTCCAAAGCATTAGCAATAAAAGTGGGACTAACTATTCGTTCTCCCTTTCTCAACCAAAAAGGAAAATTTTTAATATTCCAAAGGAAAGTGCATACGTTTGTTTCGCTGCCAATTCTGTGTGCCATTTGAGAGGTACCTTTCCTATAAACTATCTCTGAAAATCGTAGATTTACGAAAAGAAAATTCGCAATGGTAGGACGAATTTAACGGTAATTCGATTTGTTCATTCAGTCGCATTAGTTTCGAAAACTCGGGAAGGAAGGGAAATTCCTTTCAGTTAAACGCCTCTTCCTATTGGGATCCGTATTGGTTGTTAATAAGCACGTGATTACATGCGAAAGCTGAAATAAAACTCTGTTCTAAGCGCAGTCTTTATTTATTTATTTATTTCGCAAAGCGTTGATAAGCTAAATTTCAGTTACATACATCCGTTAGTTTTTCGGTGAAGCAACTGCGAGAGAGCATGACAGTGAAGCAGTGGCGAATACAGGATTCGGGTCGGGAGGGGGGGGGCTCAGGTAAGGTCCTAAAAATTTTGTATAGTAGTAACGAATGACAATCTTCATGGCTTATGTAAACCAAAACACTTTTAACTTTACAGACTTTCCTCACCTGACAATAAGAATAATAAAAACCACTACAATACTTTCGATAATTTAATAAAAAAATGCAATGAAATAACCACTGAGTCTGTGGAAACAACTAGCCAAAAAATGTTTCCGACCGTGTCAACGCTACAAGTACAAGTGGAATGACTACAAAAGTAGGAAAATTTCGAGCCTGTCAAGCCAGAAAGCAATGTTGCCACGATTTTATTATTATTTTTTAAATGAAAATTAAGAACAAACAGTTGTAGTGATTTTAAATAAAATCAATAATTTGGTTTAGCTCTAGAGGGGGGGCTGCCCCCATAGCCCCCTGGACTCGCCACTGCAGTGATGTGACATGACGGTGATGGTCAATTTCATTTTCTTTTGGAAAATTGACACTGATTAATCGATGTTTTGATTCGTTAGCTCGTGCGTTAATATAGGGCGACTAGGTTTTTGAAAAACTCCGGGATGCTCTGGAAATCTGGCGGACTATCCGAGGCAAAGAAAAAACGATGAAATAATTAATAATTAAATCATTTTAAAATAAGATGAAATTAAGAAACATAAGCAATAGGCGAAAGACGTCGAATTTGGACCGGTATCATAAATTTAATTCTATTAAATATTTGAGCTGAAAAAACAGTTACTACATTTAAAGAACAAATTAAATTAATTTAAATTCAGGTATCATCAATTAGTTATCTTAACAGAAGACAAAAAGCCCTTACGCTGTTCCAATGAAGTAGGGAAATATGTTATTATATCATCAGATAGGAAATTTCTTTAGCAATAAATCTATATATATAAAAGATAAAGTCATTCACTGACTGATCACCGAATCTCCAACACCACTTTGACTAGAAACTTGAAATTTGGCAGATGATTGCTTCTTGGGTAGTAGGTGCTCACTAAGAAAAGGTTTTTCAAAATTTTAATTATAACATTAATTAATCAAAAATTACCTTGAATTTTAACGTTTTTCAGCAATAATTTCGGAGCATATTATTGCACAGAATCCAATTTTACATCTTCTTAAAGTTAAAAAATTAGCTTTGTAATAATACCAATTTTAGTTCCATGCGACATTTTATTTAATTTTAATTAATTTATGAAAATATCTTCAAACACAATTTCTAACAATGCTTTTATTGTTCTTTTTTTTAAGTGCACGAATCTCTTCTTTCGTTTTTCTTCTTCTTTAACGAATATTTTCTAATTCTTTTGCATTTAATTTATGTCTACATACTGATTCACTGGAATAATTTCTTCAAATTCTGGTTCTCAAAATCCTCTTAGCCTGGACAATAAAGTTAGATATTTTAACTTAATCTACTAAGTTAACTAAATCTACAGTTATGGATGTATAAATTTTCGTGATAATGGATTATAGATAATGTGACCATACGTCCAGTTTTCAGAAAGAGAGCAACCCACGATAACAACTGCAAACAAGAAGAGGCCAAAAATCAAAAACAGTTCTACTATAACGTCCAGTAGCCCAGCGATGACGGAGCATGCTCTATACTTGTCACACCTATGTTAGTTGGTCAGAAGCCTGCTATCTCGCACTAAGTTTTTACTTTCTCGTATACGAAGTATACAAAGAGAAAGTATTGTAATCGTCAAAAAATTCGAACTCGAGATTTTGACGGATCTCTACGTTTTAGACCTCCCTGAGTCCGAAAAACACAACTTTGGAATTATGTCTGTCTGTGAACACGATAACTCGAAAACTATTAGAGCTACGGGGATGAAATTCGGTATGTGATCTTTAAACATAATTTGTAGGTTTCTATCAAAGTTTGGACAAAATCCGTCCACGGGAAGTCTGACTGTCTGTATGTCCGAAGTCATGTGAACACTATAACTCAAAAACTTGAATAGCTAGATGGATAAAATTTGGTACACAGTTTTATCGTCATGAATGTAGGTCCGTATAAAATTTTGGGCCAAATCCGTCAAAGGGTTGACTTTCTGTCGGTCTGTATAATTTACTATTGAAACCAATCCGTTATCTCCACGCGCATGCGTATTAGAAACAATCTTCTGTGCAGGCGAAAGCAACGAATTACATCAGTTTGTCCTTGAGACGGCAAGAGTGAAACCTAGCAGTGTGCGATAGATATGCGTTTTAATCGGCAGGCATTACTTTGAATTTGATTCTTTACCTAGATATTTTTCAATAAATATAATGAAAAACCTTCCCAGATAGCAAAAAAAGCTTGTCTAAAAGGTTTTGGAAACCTTGTCGTCGGCAATTGTAAAGGGTTGTCACAAAGGTTTCCATGACAAGGGTTGAACCTTTCGGCAACGTAGCGGAAAGGTTCGCTAGTCAACAAGAAACAAGGTTTTCTGTAAGGTTTTTAGTAAGATTTTCCCAAGCTTTTATCACAAGCTTTCCTCAAGCTTGTTCCAGGCCTTTGAAAAGGTTATTCAGAACCCTGCTTCGGCGGGCAAAATATGACCACCCTGCCCCTTCCGAAGCCGTATTCCAACAGAAGGGCCCAACCCCCCCTTTTCAAAGCTCTCCTACAGAGGGTCAAGCCCCCTTTTTTATCCCTCTTCTTCTGATGCCATCTTAGAGTTATATGGAATCTCAATTATTATTTCAATTAATTTGATTAATCTAATTTTTAATTGATCTTACTTCTACGATTTCGTTGTAGATTGCGACAAAACCTCAAATTACTCCGAGCCGGGGATCGAACCCACGTTCATAGAATTGGAAGGAAAGCGTACTAACCACTATACTCGACGGGGCTACGTACGATGGGACAGGTGGTTCATAAAAAGTTTTCCTATTTCAATTTTGCGAGAATGGTTTCCGAAACGGTTTGCGCGTAAATGCTTTCGCAGACAGCCTATGGAAAGTGAAATGGCAACCTTTCCGCAACCTTCTTTGCTATCTGGGTTCTGATAGTCATTGGATTCTGGATAACAGTAGGTTCGAATTTTTTTAGCCACGCGGGGGAAGGAGAAACGGCATCTTTTTGGGGAGGTATACAAGAAAGTTTAGGGGAGAACACTCCCGCTGGTTACTACATTGCATCGCATAAAGTGAAAAATGAAATACTGGGAATATTTAAATCGAAAGTCGTTGGATGGAACTGTTCAAACACTTTCACGCCAATGACTTAAATCATGCAAACTTTCGTATAACTATTGAATATATTATTTGTCTGCCCGGCACAAATGCACCCGTGCAAAGGGTCTTTTCTGTTGTGAATAAGTTGTGGATGATCTAGAAAACAGAACATCAAGTCTCAGTTTATAGAGCAACGTTAATTACCAAGGTAAATTTTAAAAAATCCTGCAAAGAATTTCATTCTTTTCTAAAATCTACACCAAATATACCGAAGCAAAAATGTGTTCTTCAGAGAAATGAAAAATCACATTCATTATTTATTTTCACGTGTCTTTTCATTAATAAATAAAAACTGAAGAAATATGTGTTTTCTCGAATTCACATAATATTATCTAAAAATTTAAAAAATGTCCCTTTCTGAGGGCAAAAATAAATGGTCACTTTCATTATAGATAGATTCCCTTGCAGAAAATAATTAATTATAATAACTTATATGAAAGAATTTTTTTACATAAAAACTATCAGACGGGAAAGTATTTTTATCCTGAGCAATAATAGCACCAATAGTGTCTTAATCGCGGGCATCAGCTAGTTTACTATAATAATTTTATGAAAACAGTTTCAAATTAAGGTTGGGGGGATTTTTTTGTTGTTATCCAAAGGTTGCTTAGATTGAACCACAAACGGTTGCCTAGATTAGACCATTTAAATGAAGGGGGTTATTATTTTAAACTACAGGAATAGCATAGAAAGCAGTTTATCACCACTATCAGCCCTCAGAAACTGAAACGAGTCAAAGCAAAAAATGAATAAATAATAAATAAATGAAATGAAAACAAAGGCATCAAACTTTGATTTAAAAAGTATAAAAAACTTAGGATACGAATCATTTATAACATTATAGAAGAAGAAGTGATACAGTGCATAAAATGTCACACTTGGGTTCATGCATTGTATGCTGGTATGAATTTGAGAATCCAAAAATATTTTTGCTTTAATTGTGCTTCAAGAAAAACGTGATCAAATCTAGGCAGTCGGTTTCCTTTATTGGACCCATGACACATTTTTTAAGTTGCTTTCCCCCTAATTTAAAGTGTATTTATACTGCACTGTTCTGAAAATGAATAAACTATAACAAAATTCTACTGCTTGTTTTTCATTATAATTACTTCCCCACTGTACACACAAAATTGTTCAGGTGGTCTAAATTTGTGGTTATCCTCTATTATATTGGTTGGAAGTTTTTGTGTAAAAGAAAAGATCCACATGTTTATAGTAAAATATATTTTTAAATAATGCAAACTTTTTAAAAAGCATATTTTAAGCGAAAGATATATACAGATTATCTTCGATTTAGTGAGCCATTTAGGGAAAAGTAAAATCAAAAGTCCCTGTAAACGTGAATTGTTTATGAACAATTTTTAAAGCAGGATGTTACAATTGAAATTGTGCTGAATATTATAAATGCAAAATATTTAATATACACTTAATATTAGTAATAAAAAGCTTCATAACAAATGTACATTTGAAGGGTGAACCAGCGGGAATGGTCTCCCCTAAACTTTGTCGTATACCCTAAAAAGGTGCTGTTTCCCCTCCCCAGCGTGGATAGAAAAATTCGAACCTACTGTAACCCAGAATCCATTGAATATCAGAAGGGTTTTCATTGTAGATTATAGTGATTGTAAAATATTTAGGTAAAGAATCAAATTCAAAGAGATGCGTACCGATTAAAACGCATCTATCACACACTGCTATGCTCCACTCTTGCCGGCTCAAGGACAAAGTGACGTATTTCGCTCAATAGCTTCCGCGTGCACAGAGATTGCTACCAGTGCGCATGCCCATGGAGAATCGGATTAGAAAAATTAATTATGCAAATTGAACGCCTTTTTTTAACCGATTGACACAAAAATTAGGCACAAATCTACAATGAAGGTAAGAAAGCCACATACCAAATTTCATTTATATAAGTAATTTTGTTAAGAAGTTATTGCGATTAAAAATATGCGATTATACAGATCGACAGACAATCAACCCTCCGACGGATCTGGTCCAAAATTTGATACGGACCTACATTCATGATGATAAAACTGTGTACCAACTTTTATCCATCTAGCTATTCAAGTTTTTGAGTTATAGTCTTCACATGAACGTGGACAGACAAACAGACTTCCCGTCGAAAGATTTTGTCCAAAATTGATAGAAACCTACAAATTATGTGTAAAGATCACATACCAAATTTCATCCCTGTATCTCTAATAGTTTTCGAGTTATCGTGTTCATAGACATACAGACAGACATAATTCCAAAATTGTGTTTTTCGGACTCAGGTAGGTCTAAAAGTGGAGATTCGTCAAAATCTCGAGTTCGAATTTTTTGACGATTGAAATACTTTCTCTTTGTATTACTTACTTATTACGAGAAAGTAAAAGGTTCAAAAACATTAATAAGATATTGTCCGTTAAATCAAAGTCCGTTAAATCGCTTTACTGCATTTCCTTCTGCCTAAAGTTATACGCAAATGTTTGCATTTTTCTCTTTCAGACTCCTTTTCAGCAATAAATAAATAAATAAAGGATTATGAATCTCTTTATCCATGAAAATATTTTATAATTACCTCAGGTACATATTCCCACATAAATATTTTTTGAGCTAACGCAATAGCAACATTCTTATTCCTGATCCTATCATAAATTAATGATTTAATTCTTTCTGTCAACATGAATTCACCCGATTCTCCGAATTAGGATTGTGAATCTTCCTCGTCTTCTGATCCTTTCCGTCAGTATAAATTCATTCTATTCTCCGAATCACAGAGGCATAAATGATATCTATTCGATATTATACAATTTATTATTTCAGTTTATATACTTGGTTGAAGAATTTTTTTGTTCTTCGTCGTTATCATGCGATTAATTTTATTATATTCAATCATTATAGTTCTAATAGAATTTTTCTATAAATAAGCTGGTTACTATTTAAAAACATTGTGTGGAATAATTCTGCATGATTTCAAACATCTACACATATCCGAAATAGTAAAATATATGATTAATCACTAAATGAAAAAAAAAGTTACTTCAATAACGAAATTTAGCAAATACAGAAAAAACGAACGAATATTCAGAGTTACAAAGGAGTAAGACTTCGAAAAGCTATATCATTATTTAAAATCGGCTGCTCGAAGATCGGTTTTTTCCCCCCGATAAACTTTTATGATTTGCGTTCGGAGTTATAGACTAGTCGAACTGCATTCTGATATGGAAAAATGCGTAACAGAAATGTCATTGCTTTAAGTTGCTGGGTCGGCCGTGCGAAAAATGGCACTATATTTTATATCATTCGAAACATAGTTTTTTTTGCGTTATAGGTATTAACAAAACCTATAAAATGAGTCGTCGAACGTTAAGCTTAACTAGGTCAGGAGTAAAATTTAAAAAAAAAAATCTCAAAAATATATTTAATTCTTTCCATTTTGAGGGAAATGTTTGGCATTTCTAGTGCAGTACTTGTTCTATAGGATGGAATATTTGGAACAAGTTTCAGATCGATATCTGTTTTACTATTTGAAAAAATCAAATTTTTCCGAAAACAACAGGGTTGTCGAAAACTGCCTATAAGTATTTTTCTATCAATTCTAATTCGCGGCGAAGAAGGAAATCCTATTCTGAAGATATTATTCTACTATTTTAAATGCTATTTAAATTGTTGGTTTTTAAAAAGAAGTGGTGAAAATTAATTTCGAAGTTATAATTTTGTGTCAATTATTGTGCCTGAACGCATCTAGTCATAACGAAGAATCTAATTGTGTAAAAAGGGAAATAATTTTGTTTATAATTTCATAAAATAGTGCTGGATCAGGTCTGCTTCCACTTCACGTCTACTTAAAGCAATTACAAAGAATCATGATGATTCTAGATACGGGGGCATGAAGAAGTGTTATATATATATATATATATATATATATATATATATTTATTAATTTTTAATTCATAAAATTATTTCTACTTAAAGTCTAATATAAAAGTAACTGTCACTTTAACTGGAAGAAGTCCGGATTCGACTGGCTGTAGAATTCGGGACTTTCCCCTGTTCGAAACTACTATATAAGCGCGGTGCGATATTTCAACTTCCTCTTTCACAATATAATACGCCAGCTTGGCCGAAGGATTTTCCGTCATGGCCATGAAGGAATTTATAGTTATTCAATCACAAATAATACTTTACTTGATTTGATCTAAACATGTCTAAAGTTTAAATAAACTGTTATTCATTCTACAAGCCTGCTTCTTCATTGAATATGTCAGTTTCCAACCATCAATCGAAATAACCTTTCATATATATACAAGGAGACGGCCCCTTTTAAGTCGGAAACACAAACTGTTAGATATGTCTCTAAGTAATCATGCTATATTCACCAATATTTTGTACCCCGGAAAATTTTTCCTGGAAGAATATTTTTATGATATAACAGAGGGGGGCTGCCCTTGAAAATTTTGAAGTTATTGCAAATTTAAATATGTAGACACCCCCCTTATTATATTTTTCGACACAAAATCTTTAAGAAGACATATTTTCTTTTAAAATGGCACCTTTTGTCCTTTTGTTTGGATAAACAATGCCAGAAAAATGCGCAGTACTTCACTTTTTTTCCTACGACTGTACATAAAGAATTTATAATTAAAAATTCTATAAAGGAACTGATACATACACAGTAGTGGGAAATATTAAAGGAACAAACATAAAAATGTGATTTGTTTTAATTATACAAGGTGCGTTCGAAAAGTTCGGTGAATGGTCCCATAGTTGAATAACCGCGCTGGTTCGGATGCTGCGCTCACGCTGACGCAGTGAGAGACATGGCAACTAGTGCCCCCTAGCGTCTAAATCACGACAGTTAAGCGGAAGTGCGCGCTACGACCAATTTAAAGAGTGATTGTGAGAAGGCCCGTCACTGCGAAATGGGGCAACGTGTGAACATCAAGTTTTGCTTCAAATTAGGCAAAACGGCGACGGAGACACACGAAATGTTAGTGAAAGTGTACGGTGTGGACGCAGTGAGTAAAAAGTGTGTTTTTGAGTGGTTTAAACGCTTTAGAGACGGAGAGGAAGATGTCAAAGATGAGCCGCGTTCGGGTCGACCACCAACAAGCACAACTCCAGACAACATTGAACGAGTGCGACGGATGCTTGCGGATGATCGACGGCTGTCTTTGAGAAAGATAGCAGAAGAATTGAAGATAAGCCTAGACATTGTGAGCAACATTATTCACGAACATTTGCAAAAGCGTAAGAAAAAGGCCTACGCTTTTCCGACATTGCGCAGGTCCAGCAACGTGTGACAACGGTGCTTCGAGCGATACCGAAAGAAGCGTTTGCTGACGGTTTCCAGCAGCTGTACAACCGATGTCAAAAGTGTATTGTAGCTAATGGTGGTTACTTCGAATGCCAGAAAAGATATTTTGTTTGTATACATTGTTTTCTTTATTTTATGAGACCATTCACCGAACTTTTCGAACG
The DNA here is from genome assembly GCA_013235015.1 of Araneus ventricosus. NCBI lineage: Eukaryota > Metazoa > Arthropoda > Arachnida > Araneae > Araneidae > Araneus > Araneus ventricosus. The sequence continues at coordinate 14,336 of BGPR01003703.1, forward strand.
CACCTTGTATTAAAGAACACTCAATGAAAGGTAGTTGGTTTGTAACTTAAAATCAACGTTATTACTTAGTCCAATGAGATCCTCCTTCTCTGCCCAGAAATATCCAAATTTTGCGCTCTTCCTTTCGACACGTGTGGAAATGAATGAAAATGGATGCTTCAATTTCGAATTTCGAGAATTATAAGGGTAATTGGATAAAATATTTGCACGTGGAAGTCGTTGATAAGGTATATGGCAGACTGTAAAAAAATGGCGTGCCATAGGAAGAATGGAATCACGACAGGAAAAGATGCAGGTCAGCAAAGATCTAAAAGTAGCCAGAAGCTTCATGTCAGAAAACAGGAAATTTTTAAAAGACACTTGTGAGATAAGCAGACAAGCAGGTAAGTGTCGAAATCGTGCCACCAGTGCAACTATAAATGCTGAAATTAAATGAGATGAGGCTCTTGATTATCATGCTAAGTGGTTGAGGTGTGCATGTGTGCATTTGACAGTAACTTCCTCCTAAATGATACTTGAGGTGATCTTTAGGAAGGACAGACCTTCGTTTGAAAGTTCTGTTTCCTCCCTCGAAAAGTGTCCTCCTACATATCCTCCCTTTCGATATTTGAAGACTAATCTGTAAATCTTCGTATCCGATCGATGCCGAGCCAATTTGTTTTACTCATTTAGTACTCGTTTACATAATAATTAATGGACATGCAAGAATAATTACGATATAAATTGTTACAAATATTTTATTACGCATTTATCATATTATTGTGCATGTTGCATTATTTTTTGAATGAATAAAATTTTTTTCTGATTTACGATACTTTTTTTCTTCAATTTATTCGTCCTCCATTTCATTGTAAAAAAGTTGGTCACCTTACGATAGTGTGCGTCCCCATCGCGCTACACGTAACAATCAATTATCTTTTGGCCGAGGAAATCCAGAAGGTGCAGTGGACCGCATTTTCTCAGGATTTAAATAGGATCGAACATGTGTGGGACATACTAGGATTCCAATGTGCATCAATGCAGCTCCCTTTAGGGCACCGTTAATCGTGAATATACTTTGTTACCGTAGGCACTTCTGGACAATCTAATATACTTTTTTCTATGTATATCTAAAAAGTTGTAATACAAACTTTTTCCTACGCACCTTATATCATATTTCCTTGAAATCTTATTTAAAAACTTTTTGCAAAAACAGACAATTCAGCATCATCTACGTTGGAAACCCATTTTCAACCAAAAATCACAATTTTTTAATTGTCTTATCTGAAAGCCTATTCTTTTTAGTACTATTTTCCATATAAAAAAAGGCTATTTTGGAAGATTTTCAGTGTGAATGTTCTTTGCTTTCTATGACATTGTTTCAAATTTAGGTAATTTTGTATCATTGCAGTATCTTGATTTTCCATTAATACGGTAATTTTTGATAACACGTGTAGGAAAAGCAAGTAAATCGTACTTATGACCAATTTTAATCATTAAAAGTATCTCCAGATCAGCTAACATGCATAGTGAAGTTAGTTGAATGAAAAAATATTCAAATCTATCGACGGTGGCTGAATGGTAGATAACGATAAAGACTCATTTGGCTCAAGAAAACGACGAATAAAAAATTTCCAACACTGAAAAATTTTTAAAAATGAAGTAAGCTGGCTAAAAAGAAAGACTAGCCTACAAAACTGGAGAGTATTGAAGAAAAATTCTTTTTTCTTTTCACTGTAAATTAAAAACACAAATTTTAAACTCACTTTTCCAAAATTTTTCTTTTTCAAACACTATAATTAAAATTCAAATTAAAATATCCGCCTGAAATTTGGCAGACATTTTATTTATGACACTGTCTAGGTAATTAACCAAAATATAAGTGCAATGATGTTCCTTTAAAAAGTTATGTAGCTTTTGAGATTTGAAGAAAGGTCAAAGTTCTAAAAAAATTATGATTTCTCACCAAAACTCTTATAATTTACATGTTTTTTTAGATTTTGCAAAACGTTTGCTTCAGGACCCAGCCAATAGTTAAAAGATTATACATACTAACGGATTTATTATTCTGATTATTTGTTTTAAACCGAGAGTGTTTCAAAAAAGGTCAAATTTAGTTCAAAAAAATGTTAAGTTTTTTTCAATCTTTAAAAATTATTTGATTTATATAACTTTTTGATATGATTTATTAAGTTTTAATATAAATATCATAAGAAAATACAAAAATATTACTTCAAATATCATTATTTTAAAAAAAGGCCTATGAAAGTAGTCGGATAAACAAACTAATGATCCAGTGAATGTTCTATTATATTAATCCTTTTCGATTCGAATTGTTATTTGTTAGTAAAAAAATTAAATACTGAAAAAAAGCAATAACTTAGAAATATTTCAAGTTTAAAATTATTCCTTTATTCCAGATGAATCAACTAGTTAATTTCTCCATATTAATTAATTCAAATTATTCATTAATTAATTCTTTTTACCTAGATTATATTGAAATTTTGGTCCCATCCAATCATCGTCAGCCTCAATTAAAAACAGAAATGCATATTGAAGCAGATTATTTCGGTGATGCCATCGCAGGACCCGAAAGTTTTATCAAAAAATCATTCAATCAATATGAGTTTTTATGGTTGTTTCTTTAATTTTTCCGGTCGCTGTATTAAAGGGATTCAGCTAAAAAATTTCATACATTTTTTTACTTCCTTCATCATTACTAGAACGTAATCTTACACAGAATTTTGAAATTTTTTTTTTGAAATTGTGTAAATTAGCTATTCTGAATGAATTAAATCTGCATGTTTACTGGAGAATTCCTTATTCAATAGATGCTTATTTTTTGTATATTTGGATAAACACATTTTTAAATGATATTGATTTAAATTTTTAGATATTTTATAATGAAATTGTTATTTAATGAACAGAAACGTTAATACTAAAATGATTCAGATTAAGAAATTACTGTAAAACATTTATTAATTTATTGCTCGTAGTCAAAGTTGATTGTTCAGGAAATATATGGCAAAATTGGAAGAGGGTAAAAATTTAGTAGACACAGTGAACTAAATGATTATTTTTGCAATCAATTGCAGGTTCAGATGTGTAGAGTCTAGGAAGTAAAGAGCCCTGTTTTAGGCCATCGATAATACCTTACAATAGCAAACAGCATAATTATCCGCTGTTTCCAGAATTATCCAAGATTTTCAACTGTACCTCTACATGAATTCTGAATCAGTTATCTTTCTTTATCAGTTTATAGGCAACTATGGCGTACCTTGCCAGAATTTATGGAGAATGTACCTACGTCTAATCGAAAAAGAAACTGATTTTAGCATGATGATGCGCTTGCAAACTTAAGAGCTGATATCAGGTATTGTCTGTACCCGCCACATGCTTAT
>BGPR01003703.1:29908-44598 GCA_013235015.1 Araneus ventricosus
AAGTAAAAAGTCTCATCCATGGATTCGGCTTGATATTCCAGACTGCAGCAAAAACTGTTTGAGCAAATTTCGATGTAGTCTTCGGTTCTGTTAAGTTTGACGAATGTGTACTGCTGAACTTCTGTTTGTTTGCAGCGATAATCCGTCAGAGAACTGGGGTTCATTCCAAGCACATTTTCGCCACACTCTTCTTTAAAATCGCGTGGCTCCTCCCCATTCAGTTCGGTAACAGTGTCGTCATCATCAATGTAAAAGAATTTGGTATCCAGTGCATTCTTGTCTAAGCCAGCGCCCGATTTTGACGTTGGAATGTTTGAAATCAGAAGTTTGCTTCTACCGTCTGGATTGTAACTGTAAATTACCGCTCCTTTACCCGGTATGTAAATGCCACTGCCTAAAGACGCCAGGTTCGGGGCGTGGACATCGGAGGAAAGAACGGTGACCTTGTTTGTGAGACTCCAGGCCTGCTGACTTGGAATGGAAAAGTAATGAAGCGGTGTGTGGTCGAACCACCAGTTACCATATGATACACCAGTCGTCCGTGGACGCTTTTGGATATCAATGAACGAATCATTGAACAAGAAATCGAAACCTATATCTGTGGTATATGAACAAGATCCATCTTTAAAATATGCACGTTCAGGATATTTAGGCGTTGATATGCCTTTCTCAAGGGGTGTAAACGGATGCCTTTTGTAATATCTAGCCACCAAAGTTCCCTCTCTGTCGAAGACTACTAAGGTATTAAAATTAAAATAACCACTATCCGGACAATCTGAGCTGTCAGTAACGCAGTTGTTCTTGTTTCTTCTGTTTTTACAACTTTTGTGAACTTTGCACTCTTTTACATCAATTAAAGTTGCCACGACAAAGAAGTTGTACTTTTGTGCTGTGCAGCTGAAATTTCTTAGTATTGGACTGTTCGAAAATTTGTTATCATTGCAAGGATTAGCCTTTTTCTTGCCATGAGGAACGTCTTCAGCGTAATTCAGAAACCAAGTCATATTGTCCATTTTCATCGGAAACAGACCCTTTTCAGGAAACACTATGATGTCAACATTCTGAAATACAAAAAAAAGTTATTTAATATCTAAAACGCAAACTAAGATTGAGTAACTAAGTGTTCAGAGGGACTTTCAGTCTAAACAATATACACTTCGCATGTTGTTATTCATGCAAATATGTTGTTATGTTATTGTAAATTTGTATTTCAACAAACCTGCGCTGCATACTTTAATGGCGTATCTTTTTCTTTTATTTAATTCATTGACAAAGCGCTCCCTGCTGAACACAATCTATTCCTCACGTAGGCCTATGTTTTGACACAATGCTGTGCTTGAATTTGTAATCATTTAATTACTTTTTTGAGAAAAATTATCATTTGGTTATAAGATTAAAGTAAATTTGAGTGAAGTAATTTTAATAAATAAATACTAAATAGATTTGAATTAAATGAATTATAAAAATAATTTGAATTAAATAATTTAAATAAATTAGAATTTTAATAGTTGTAGACTCGTTAGGGCCATTAACATAATTGCTTTACTTTAATAGAAACCATTGTTATGACTTTAGTGTTTTAAATCTGTAAAATGCGAGAAAAATGAACGAAATATTAATTTTAATTTAAAATTTAATGAAGTAAAGTCTGTAGTTTTTGAATTACAATTTCTTTCCAAAACAAATATTCTCTACTCCAAGTCAAAAGTGAAAAAAACTACTTAACTTATTTAATTATTAAAGAAAAATTTGTAAGGCAAAAATACATGAAAAATTTGCATCTTTGCGCAATGCAGGACTAATGATTCGATAATATAAAATAAATTACCTAGTTATTAGCTTATTTATTTGCAAATTTACAGCAATAAACTATATTATTTAAGAATGAAACAAAGAAAATTTATCTTAAAAAAGATTGACACAACGACATCTGTTTAATGGTGCTTATAGTGGTTATGGAAAACATTATCTAATACACATTAAGATGTCATATTTTTGTTGAAAAATATATTGTTCTGAAAATATTTCTCTTAATAGTAAGTTTTTTTTTATTTTTCGAAAACTATATTTTGTGCGAGTTTCTTATTCGAATAGCAGACATTCTTACGTCATGGATTGGCATAACATTTTTTAGGTAGATTCTTTACAGGAACTCTACTTATATACATATAAATATATAATGACTTAGAAATTTTCCCGTATTTAAAATAAATCCTTTTCAACGACAGTTATTTTTTAATTACGAACGAATTATTTCTACTTCTATCCTATGATGAAGACACTTCTACTGTAGTTAGACTCGCAAAAGTCGCAATATTTCTCGAGCCTCAACTTCGGTACTTTCCCCTTTCTGGTATTATAAAAACTCTCCGCGTCTGTGAAATTGCCTCTTTCGTAATCATGTAACGCACTGAGCAAGTCACGCCGTTTTAGGGGTGATTCTTTATTCCTGGCCATGGCTTTAAATTTCCCATAATCTTTTGAAAGTTTAATCTATTATTGAGTAAACCATAACTAATTTAATTGTGCCTATTTTCGAAATGCAATAAAATGTTTTGGACTTTAACGACTGCAATCTTCTTTAACTTCAGTTAACAGGTTCTTGTTACACACACACACACACACACACACACACACACACACACACACACACACACACACACACACACACACACACACACACACACACACACACACACACACACACACACACACGTATATATGTAAAACAAACAAAAGACAAAAATTCAAAAACATACAAGAAACAATGGCCAATATATATATATATATGTAACATCTTGATTAAAGGTGAAATGTCGAATGTTTGAGTCAAAGAGAAGACGTTTGTTGAGTCAATCTTCTTTTATTCAGTCATTAAGGATATTTCTTCATGGGTAAAGTATTCAGTTCTTACGAAGCTCCATGACCAGAAATTCAGAGTTAACGCGCGAAGCAGCGCGACGTTGTTATTCGGTTACATGTTGGAGTGGAAAAGGGCAGATAGGAATGCGCAGAACGCTTAAGTACCCAGAGAAGGGAATTGTCCCGGAACGAACTCGTGACTCGAAAAGGAAGTTGTAGTGCGCTTATTACGATAGAAGTAGTAGTAATTAAAATGAGGTGTCGTTAAAGGTGATTTAAGAAATATATATATAAGATCAGGCTTTGAAAAGGTGAAATGTAGTTCATTTTGATCATGGAAGAGACAATATTTGGCTTAATCTTCTTTTATTTAGGAATTTCGGATATTACGTTATTTCTTCATAGGTAAAGTATTCAATTTTTACGTAACTCCATGACCAGTATTCAGAAGGTTACGCCTGAGCGGCGGGTTGTTGTTGAAAGCTTACATGCTGGCGTGGAAAAAGGGCAGAAAAGAATGCGCAGAACGCTTAAGTACCCAGAAAAGGGAATTTCCCCTTTAGAAGCTCGTGACTTGAAAAGAAAGTTGTAGTGCGTTTATTATGATGAAAGTACAGGTATTTAAAATGAGGTGTCGTTAAGATTATTTGGGAAAGTTAAAAAATTAAAATATCACAATTAATTTCCCCCCCTCAGCAAGAGTCGTACGACAGCAGGGCCCTTGCTATCGCAAAACCTGTGAAGTTGTACAAGTTACTTTTAAAGTACTATTAAAATTTTGATGAATTGCTGGTCATGGGCTTGAATTTAATAATATCAACAATAAATGTACAATAAGATATACAATTTTTTAAATGCACTTCAGCGAGTACAAGCAAAATATAAATGCAAGGATATTTATAAAAACATAGAAACTATTCATTTAAATATAAAAATTATTTCAATAATATGTACACAAAAATTTTATATTAAATATCATGTTCCCTGGAGTACTCCAATAAACACTAGCTAGTTGACTGTAGAAAAAAGTTCCATTCACGTGATGAAAAGTTCTTCAAATAAAAGTTCTTTCAATAATAGTTGAACTACTGATTTGTTTATATGAAAAATAATTTAATGTAAATGTTCAATTGCATATGCATCTAAAATTTTATGAAAAAACATTGATAAATAAAAATACAAATATGTTTCAAATAGGAAAATATGAATAAACTAATGTTTGATGTCAGTGACATTTCATTGAGTTTAACATCAGTGACAAAAGTATTATTTTTTAAATCTTGATGATGTTGCCTAAGCAACTGGGAGTATCACCAAGTCTGGGCAAAAAAGGGACAATGTCTTTGTGATCTGTTTCATGCATTCTCCCAGAGAGAGAGAGAGAAAGAATGCACAGAACAAAACACAATATTGTTAAACGCTGTTTTTAAAACAGAAAGTCTCATTTCATTTATCATCGTTTTGTTGTTTGGAAAACACCAAAGAAGAAAATATGTAAGACTCAGCCCTCCATGGGGAAATGGTTTTTGAACGGACTGACTCCTACCAAAAGGGACAGAATTATAAAGGCAAGACAAGCTTTTTTTTCATGTAGTTAATTTATTATTCATGACTTAATTTAAGTTTATATGGTGAATGAAAACATCTTAATTTAGAAATATGCATAATTTGTGTGGCTTGTTTTGTTAAAGGATTTGGTTTATTAATTTCATAAGTTACTTCAGAACATTGTTTAATAACTTCATATGGGCCAGAAAAAGGAGGAGTTAATTTTCTAGTATTGGGATAATGGAATTCTTCATAAACAACAAGATCACCTGGGTTAAATTTCTTGTCAACAAAACTTGCATCATATCTTATTTTGTTTTTGCTATGGTAATCAATGGTTCTTTGTAAAGCCAAATTACGAGCTTCGTTAACAGGTTCATAATAACTATTTTGACCAATAGGGGAATCATAAGGTAATGTACCAAGCAACAAGTAAGCAGGTGGATATTTGGTTATTGAATGGGGAGTTAAGTTATACTCATTAGTAACACTTTCTGATAATTTAGTCCAAGGAACTTTAGTGGAAGTGGAATTAACTTTACATTTAAGCCTAGTTACTAATGATTGATTAACACGTTCAACTTTGTCATTCGTTTGTGGGTGATGGGCTGTGGTTGAAAGATGTTTAACATTATAATTTCTTAGGAATTTTTTAAATCGAGAAGAAGTAAATGCAGCATTTCTATCAGTTAATAATTTTACAGGGACTTGAATTTGGAAAATTTGTTTTAGAATATTAAGGTAAATTTCGGAGTTTTTATTTTTTGAAGGAAAAGCCCAAACATGTCTTGTTGCATGGTCAATCACAATATGAAGAAATTTTTTGTTGAGTTGTAATAATTGAAACCTCCAACAGTATCTACAGAAATACAATCGAAAGGTGTATTAGTAGGAGGTACTTGTTGGAGCAGGCCAAACCTTTTTTGTTTTCGCTTTTTGTTAAGCTGACAAACAGAGCAATGTTTAACAAATTCAGTTATATAAGAGGTAATATTAGGCCAATAATACCTAGGGGTAATTAAATTTAACATTTTTTGGACACCAGGACGACCAAATTGTTCATGAGCTTGATTTAACAATTTAAGTCTCAATGAAAATGGCACAACTATTTTGTACAAATTTCTCTTTTTTATTACTATTACATCTTTAACTTCATGATACTTAGGTCCACAGAGATTATCATTTTTTTGTTGAGTTTTTATTTCATTTATGTCTAACAAATGTATTGAATGTTGAAGATTTTGAGAAACTGGATGCCTAGATAACATATCTGCTTCAATGTTAGTGCAACCTTTTTGATATTTAATCTCATAGTCAAACATACTTAACTTTAATGACCAGCGGAATAACCTACCTCTTAAGTTTTTAACATTTTTGAGCCAAACAAGAGCCGCATGATCAGTATGAATGACAAATTTTTGGCCGTGGAGATAATAGTAAAATTTATCCAAAGCATCAGCTATTGCAAGACATTCTAACTCAGTTATAGCATAATTTTTTCATAGTCTCTTAAAGTTCTAGAATGATACGCTATTGGATGTAAAACATCAGAGGCATCGGGTTGTTTCAAAACAGCTCCAACACATGTTTGTGTTGCATCGACAAAAACATGACAAGTTACATCAGGGTTATATAAATTTAAAACCGGTTTAGTTGTTAGGGTTTCTTTAAGCTTGTCAAATGCATTCTGACATTCATTTGTCCAGTTAAATTTTACATCTTTTTTCAAAAGTTGATTTAAAGGGTATCTAAGTTTAGAATATTGAGGAATAAATTTATTGTAAACATTTACAGAACCTAAGAACCTTTGAAGTTCTTTAACATTAGTGGGTGGTTGCAATTTTTTGATAGTTTCAATATTAGCATTATTAGGGGAAACTTTACCTTGTTCAATTTCATAACCCAAAAAGCTAATTTTAGTTTGGGCAAAAACACATTTGGATAGTTTCAATTTAATGTTTTCTTTTTCACATATTTCAAAGATTGTTTTAAAATGTTTCCAATGTTCTAGTTCAGATGAAGAGTACACAATGATATCATCGAAATAATTGCAAGCAAAATCAATTTTATATTTAGTTAATATTCTTCGAATTAATCTATTAAAAATTGCGGGAGCTACTTTAATGCCAAATGGTAATCTGTACCACTCATATAAGCCAAAGTTTGTGCAGTAAACCCGGGGTACAATTAGCCTTACTAAAACATGTACATTTTCATTAAAAATTGGTACCATATACAAAACTGTGACTATGTATGTTTTAGATCATACTTTACCTTATATAATACTAGGAATGCCAGAATTGTCAAAATATGACATAACTATAGACTGCAGTAAGCAAAAAATTTGTCAAAATGGAAAAAACTTAAATAAAAAAACAAAATGATAAAAATCATTCAAATGATAAAAACAAACAAAACATTTCTTTACATATTTCTGAATGTAAACAAATAAACTCCCATTGTTCTCAGACCACTGAAGATCAGGTTAACCTTCCTCAATCTGTCGCAGGGAATAAATGTGAGTTAAGAAAAGAATGCGCAGAAGGCTTAAGTACCCAGAAAAGGGAATTTCCCCTTTAGAAGCTCGTGACTTGAAAAGAAAGTTGTAGTGCGTTTATTATGATGAAAGTACAAGTATTTAAAATGAGGTGTCGTTAAAATTATTTAGGAAAGTTAAAAAATTAAAATATCACACATGTGTGTGTGTGTGTGTGTGTGTGATATTTTAATATATATATATATATATAACGCTTTGCCCGTGTTATCTTGTGAATTCGATGCCTAGAGTAATTTTGATTTTGCTTAGAACTTATGAGCTGAAAATTAATTTCCCCTTCCCCCCAATTTAAACTGCCTTTTAACTTATGCATGTTACCCCTTGTTGGAAAGCTCTCTTCATTTATAATCTCCTCCACTATCTTTCATTCTTGCAGATCTAACCTTCTCCTTATATCTCCAAAAAGGAATCTACTTTTGCCTTCCGGCTTGTCGAAGTGGAATTTTTTGCATCATAGCCATGCTTTACTGGTGTTACTGTATTAAGTTATTGAAAAGAGCATTTTTTTACTGATATATCAAATGTCTGAATTTATTTAAAAGATTCTTACATTCCATGCAGCCAGTGAAGCAGCTACTCCATATTTTTCTAAATTTTTGTTGATGATTTCCATTCCAGAAGACGTTTCATCGTCGTATTGTTTCAGCTCATGAACAGCAGCTCTGCAATACTTGGGCTCGGGCTCGCTACTTCTCATCTGAGCACTGCTGATGCCCAAAATGATGCAGAAACACAACAATTCGATGTCTAAAATAAAGATTGACAAGTTTTATTAACCTTGTGATTATTGAGAAAAGAAAGCACATTTCCATATCGATATTGCAGTAGTGAAACAGCCGTTTTTACTCCCACAGAAATAAAAAGAAGCGAAACAAGATTTAGTTTAGTTATATTTAATTCCTATTTTGAAGCAACACGAGGGCTATTTGGGGACGGACCTCGTAATTTTAATCGGCGCGGCGATCAGATGATGAAAACGACACCTGAGCTGTCACCCTCTCTAGATTTCCGCACCACACCAGTAGGAGGGCGTTTGACCCACTACGTGTTATTTAACGCGCAACAGGACACACCACATCCACGGCGGATTTTCAGTGGAATCGGGTTCCGAACCTGGAACTCTCCATCCCTGAAGCCGAAACCACTGGGCTACTGTGGTAAACAACGCGCGCACATCCGCTGTGAAGCGTATACACTTACGAGCCGAACTTGCCGTGCCGTTCGCAGCGAACCTAATCCTGTCGGCTTTTCAGCGAACACGAAGGAATTCTCAGCTCACGTTGGGACGAGTTTGAATATAGTTCGTCTTTTCCCGCGAACCTTCTCCGTACCAGCGTGGTCAAATCTACAAGTTAAGGCATAGTCGGAGCCGCCGCCGTCGCCCCCCCCCCCATTGGTGACTGACAAACTATGATTAATGGTTCGAGGTATGTTTGCTCCTTCCCCAAGGTTCTCGGTTGGTTCGTGATGAAAATAATTTCTTCGAAAGGCTCCCGAGCGGTTCGCGATTCGTTCCACCCACAAGTGTATACTGTCTGTCCTCGACCATATCTCTTCCCGCCAAGCTGTGAGGTTGATGGAGGACGCTATAGAAGCAGGCTACCGTACGGGCAAGCCATTTCGAGTAGGTAGAAGTTCATTCGAGTTTGTTACATTGGCGCACTTAGCGGCAAATGCGAAGGAACATGCAACTGCTGCAAACCCGTGAAGATGAATGATCAACGATTCTTTTCCAGCCACAAACTGGCGCCAAGAAAAAAAATAAACTCAGACTTTCACCGGATTCCTCCCATTCGTAATGGATCCTCTCTAACATAACCAGTCGCTATAGCGACCGCCAATAACCATACAACTTGGCAGGCAGAGATCTCGTCGCGGACAGACAGTACGGGCCTCTACTAAAACAGCCATAGATATGTTGCCATGCCTCATACATTTCAATTTCATTTCCAACCCACACACTATTACTTGGCCTTTTCTATATATACAGTCAAACTAAGTGTAAGTAACTTAGAGAAAAAGGTAACAGAGGGTAATATATCAATTTAAATTTTTGTTGATGATCTCCCTTTCAGAGGACATTTCACAGTAAATTCATGAAGAACACTCCGCATTATTTCCTGCAGGGCTTCCAATTTCTCATTTGAGCATTGCACATGCCCAGAATGATGTAGAAACATAGTAATACCTAAAATAAAAAGTGACAATGATGTAAAAGTTTCGTAAAATATTTAAGAAAATCATATTTCTACAGGACACAAGAAAGTAACGGGCAATTTTTTTTGTCCTATAATGAAGAAAATTTAATGGATATATCTAGAAAACAAAACCTTGTCAATTACTCTGGTATAGGAGTTTCGTCCTGGTTAGTAGAGATGGAGTCGTCGATTGGTTATTAATGTGCATTCGTTGACAAAGCTTTAAAAAAAACCTGTAGTTATGTGGTCGCAATACGGTTATTTCGAGATCATCTTTATCGCCCAAGAAGATCGAGTTCCTTCTGATGCAATTAAAATGAAATATAATACTGTGAGGAAGTGAAGTGGTGGTGGAAAAATATGTGCCAACAACAGAGAATATAAAGATCCTTTGTTGGACATTCCATTTTGAAGTTACTGGACATTTTTGTCTGTTTTGTACGTAAACAATCATCAAAAATTGCAAATATTGTGCTTTCATTTTACATTTTGTTTTTATTTAGCACCCACTCCGATCCAGCCTACCCGGAAGGGTGTAAGGCCATAACACGGACCGGAGAGGACACAAAAATCATGAAATAAATACACCCAAAACAGGGTGGCCAAAAATTTAACCATAAACAAAAAAATTCCAAGGGCAGGTAATACACAGAAACCAAGACACACACCATGAAAGAAAAAAACATAAAAGTTTTAAGACAAAAAAAAGGAAATATACAGAAAATATTACATGGAAAAATAAAAATACAAAGGCAGTGACCAGCACAATGAAGAAACACAAGCAGCATTCGATAGTATATACAAGTACAAAAGAAAAAATAAAGACGAACAGCCATAATTAAGAATATTAAAACATCCAAAAACATTTGCATTGAAACACCCTTGAAAATATAGCCAGAACCCAGTGGGAAACAGAGAAAACATATGATAAGGTAACAATTGTCTGCTCCACAGCCGACAACACTATTTGCTGAAGGTTAAAAACCAAATAGATTAAAAGTGAGGTTGCCTCAGCTCCGGCTCAGCCGGTTGCACAAGGCCTCACAAAATCTAAAAATTCTTTCCAGATGAGACATTAATCAATTATTTACATTAATCAAATTCGTACCATAATAAATTGTGTTTTGTCAGCTGTGGTAGGGCTGCCCTTAGATGGGTTTTTCCTGACAAGCACTCTCTGCTGGTTAAAGCTCCACTTACACTGGGAAAATCCATGATTGCTGCAATAGGAGGTCACGTGACCCAACAAAAATCGCATCACCATTGCCAATGTGACGTCGAGGAATACGCATGCGCAGTAAAGGAAGAAGAAAGGACTGTAGCAAGTCGCTGTCCAATCCATAGTTCATCTTCCCATCTTTCGAAAGATCTGCGCATGCGTTTGTCTTTCATAGTCGGCTGGTGACGAGATTTCGTAGGGATCACGTGGCCTCATATTGGAGCCAGAGATTGTGCCAATGCAAATGGGTACAACATAGAAAGACAAAAGTTTTGCAGGTCATCATCAATTATCGTTATGACTATGAACTGCTGACTTTGTTAGCCATAAAATTCACATGTTTGTAAAAATCGGGCTGACAAATTCTTACTCCACTTCGTGCAACCTCAGTCATTCTATGGTATCGCTCATGACGTTCTAACATCCATTTGTTTCTCTGAATGTCCTTTCACTTTCAAATGACTTTCTGATAATTTAAGAAGCTGTGGATATCTTATTTGTTAAAATTGGCATATTACTGCACAAAAATATTGGTAATTAACGTTTTACATGCAATTTTTTTGCTTAGTTTCCGGGCCTAAGTAGATAATTTAATAATATGTTCTTTGATTTTTTTTATCACTGCGAACTCGAATGGAATAAGTATGCCATACAATATGCAGTAATGTGTGTGCAAAAAGATAGCTTTTCTATACATAAACAATGCCATTTTGAACTAGAAAACGAATTATAAAATATTCGAAAGAAGAATCTTATCTTTGTTCTTTATCGTTATATAATTGCTTAAGAGAACATAGTTTTTAAATTCTTTGCTTCTTGTAGCTGCTTTGTATTGGTTATAAGTGGATATATAAGTAATAATTCTTTTAATAAGGTTTAAAATATTTTAAACGCAATATTTGTGCCGGTTCGCTTATAAAGAAACTGAACATTCAAAAAATTGTGTTATTAACAATATACTACAAGGTCTTGAAATAGGAATTCAAAAGGGATTATTTATCGATGTTTAAAGAGCGATAATATCGAGAAGTTTTTAAATTTATAGTTCGTTTTTTCATACTTAACATCGCGCGAAAATGATATATTTCAAACATTGTAAGTCATATTTACTTCAGTGAACAGCATTTTAAACTAAAAATGAATTTTGCAAATTTTTCTGATATATTTAAGTATATTTAAAGTGTATACACATTAAAGTTTATGACTCAATAATTTATAAAATAGGACATTCGAAAGATAAAGTGGGTTCTAATCTAAATACGTAAACACCTTTTTTATTCGTCAAAGATGATTTATTCTTTCGATTTTTAAAAGCATTAATGTCACAAATTTTTGTTTTAGTTAAAGAGGAAATTTTAATTAAACTACAATTTTGAACTTAATAACTTCTCCAAGCCTACTAGATGTTGCTTCGAATGCGTGTAATAAGAAAGGGCATAAAATGAAATTGTTTAAGATGACTTCCATTCTTTTTCAAAATATCTTCCAAACCGTTATATTCAAATGAATATTGTATTTTTATTAATATTTATGTGGTGATAATACAACACTATTTCTATGGAAGTGGTCTTAAATATTCAAAACCCAACTTAAACCTTAACAGTGAACGCTGTCTCTATCAATACCCAAATCATTATCCTGGTGCGTAGAACCATTCGCCTTATTCACCAGATATAAAACCATGTGATTTCTGTCTTTGGGGACATACGTAAGATTTTATTTACAAGAAAAAACCCGAAAGACCGGTTTTTTTGTAAATAAAAGACTTATGCCTTGCATGCTTCTTATTAGTTTCAAAAATGTCATAAATGGACCATTTTCAAGAGTAGAAGAAATAGGAAACACTTGAATACACGGTCTGTTTTCGGATACAGAAACCCTCTGCGCTTTTGCGCATGTTCCAGTCGCCTTTGATTTCACTGAAATACGGTTGACATGAAAAGGTCGAGGAGGAAATGTTTACGATCATTCGATATGTTACGCCGATCGCTCGACTGGATGTTACGAACATTGTTTTAAAGAACGATCCTTTCGAATTAAAATAAAATAGTATGATATACGAAAACGCATTCAAATCTGGGCATTCACGAGAAAGAAAGGCTAAGCCATTTGTCCCAACAACTGGTTTGCATTCCACTAATTTTAGTCGAAAAATTAGGCAAACCATTCACGGATGTTCCAAAGTTTGTTTTGAGACAAGGATCAAAGTCGCAGAATTTCTCCCGCCCTTCTTTCCTCCTCCCCCACACGGGGGATTTCAAGTTTCATTTCCAGCCTCTACGCGAGGTCTCAATGTAGGCAGATTCTTTGTTTTCCCGCTACCCTCGCATCGAGATCCTAAATTGGAATCGGCGGATGGAGTTTTGGATTTTGAGTTATTTGGAATTCCACCATTTCCAATCCATTTGCTTCAAATTTCATAGTTTTCGACCTTGACGATAGGTTTTTCCTTCCCGTGATCCAAAAATGCCATTTTGGAACAAATGTGAATCGCCTGCTTAACAGGGAACTCCGGAAAAGCGCTCGCAGCGTATTCCCAAAAAGGTGTTCGGGTCACCCCTCTGCGGAGTAAATTCATCCAAAAGTGATAATCGTGGCTTTTTGAAACAAACAGTATATCTGATACTTTTTGAATAGTTTGCGCTAATTCTCCTTTTGTAAACATTATCCGTTCAAGTCCTTTTTAACGCTGTTTTTAATATAGTTTAGTTATATTAACGTCCGGTTTTGAAGCAACACGAGAATAATTTGGGGACGGACCTCTTAACTTTAAACCGCGGTCAGATGACGAGGATGGCATCTGAGGTGGCATCCCCTCTTCGAACTTCCGCACTATACCAGCGGGAAGACGTTTGACTCAATACGTGTGATTTAACGCGAAACAGGCCCAATGCACGGTGGATCTTCAGTGGAATCGGATTTCGATCCTGGAACCCTCCGGCTCCGAGGCCGACACCTTACCATCGCGGCCTTGTTTTCAATATAAAAAAATGTCTATAGCACTGTTTGCAAGTGCTCGAAAGTTGTTTCAGTTCAAAGTTATAGGTTAATTAAAATTCACACTGTAT
The DNA here is from genome assembly GCA_013235015.1 of Araneus ventricosus. NCBI lineage: Eukaryota > Metazoa > Arthropoda > Arachnida > Araneae > Araneidae > Araneus > Araneus ventricosus. The sequence goes on from BGPR01003703.1 coordinate 43,361, forward strand.
ATATTTTTAGATAAAAATATGCAAGTAAAGAAAATGACCCTAATGAAATTTAATTAGAAGTTATCGTCATATTGATATAATAAAGAAATTTCATTTTATCTTTATGCCGTATTTAGCAATGTTATATAATTAACATTTGTGCTTCTTTTACAGTTTTGTTTCGTTGAGAATCCACCCAACTTCATTTCCTACCACTTTTATATGATACAGGAGAAATTTCCAGAAATAGAACTATTATGATACAAAAGAAGCTAACCATTAATTCATTTTTAAAAATATTCTTAAAGTATTTTAAATATAAACTGGTAATATAGTAACAAAATTAACAAATAATTAAGCTCTAATTAATAGAAACTGTATATCAAGTTTTGTTTTGTTACCTTGATTTAATTTTTCTACTTAGGTTAAAATGGCAAAAATAACCAATATTATTTTATAAAAAACTTAATAATTTCCTTTTTATAAGATTTTAGTATTTGCATAATATTGTGCCAATGAATTCCACAACAGTGATAAAAAGAATGTTTCATAAACGATTCATGGACAAGTAGTACGATTAAGAGTTGTTACATAAAATCAACAATTTAACTAAAATTCACAAAATATTTTTTAAAAAAATTTAGAACATATTTTGAAATTCGTATTTGGGCACCAAAATTTAAAATCTTCAGAACATTAAAAATCCTACAAAATATTTAGAACTTACAAGGAATATTTTTTTTAAATTAAATAAAATGTCCAGAAATATAGTGGTACTGATTTTTTCTCATTCTATTAAATTCAAAAAATTTTCTACATTTTATAATAAAAATATATTTATCATCTCATATATAAAAATAAACGCGTGATATATCGAAAAGGCCACCATATTTTCAGTAGAGAGATAAACTTACATGGGAACTTCATTTTATAGCAGAAATGGCGAAAAAGGAGTATTTCTTAGTGCTACTAAATGAGGTCTGGAATTTATTCTTGGAAAGGTGTATATACAGCTTATAGACAGTAGAAGTAGCAATGTTCCTGACGTAATCCTTTGATCGAGCTTTTAAATGCTAATAAAACGCACTTTCGCGTTGCAGCTCTTATTTAATACAGCATTCCAAGATTTCTTAATATATATATATGTTACCGTGAAAGACCGAAATTTGGAGAATGTCGACTTTCACCGGTGAATGTCAACATTCACATAGCAATGTCACCGGTGAATGTCAACATTCACATTTGGAGAATGTCGACTT
>BGPR01003703.1:47588-69637 GCA_013235015.1 Araneus ventricosus
GGGATCTGTACCTAGTCCAGTGATGGTCATTAGGTAGGAGGGTTGTTCGATAAGTTCGTTCAAAAAGTAAGAAAATTTTTTTGGAGGGATAAAAAGTATTTATTTTTTAACATAATCTGCTTTGAGGTTCATATACTTACTCCTACGATATTTGAGCTATTTTATTCCTTGAGCTTTTTTATAACAAAATTCCATCTATACAAACATGAATGTTCCCCCCGCCACGAGAAATCTCCGAAGAAGTAAGTGGGTTCTCGCTTCTCCTGGGGGATATAGTAATGGGCGTATAATTGTGTAAACCACATTTCAGATGATAATACTGCCTCCTACGGAAGGCATCTGTGCCTAGTCCAGTGATGGCCATTAGGTAGGAGGGTTGTTCGATAAGTCCATGCAAAAAATAAGAAATTTTTTTTTGGTATAAAAAGTATTTATTTTTTAAATAATCTGCTTTGAGGTTCATGTACTTACTCTAACGATGTTTGAGCTTTTTTATAACAAAATTCCATCGATACAAACAATGTCCCCCATACGAGAAATCTCAGAGAAGTAAGTGGGTTCTCGCTTCTCCTGTGGGATATAGTAATGGGCGTATAATTGTGTAAACCACATTTCCGATGACAGGACTGCGTCCTACGGAAGGGATCTGTGCCTAGTCCAGTGATGGCCATTAGGTAGGATGGTTGTTCAATAAGTCCATGCAAATAGTAAGAAATTTTTTTTGGTACAAAAAGTATTTATTTTTTAGATATAATCTGCTTTGCGGTTCGTGTACTTACTCCAACGATGTTTGAGCTCCTTTATTCATTGAACTTTTTCATAACAAAATTCCATCTATACAAACATGAATGTTCCCCCCTCCACGAAAAATCTCCGGAAAAGTATGTGGGTTCTCGCTTCTCCTAGAGGATATAGTAATGGGCGTATAATTGTGAAAACCACATTTCCGATTACAGGACTGCCTCCTGCCGGGACCAGGGAAATAGAAGGGCTGGTTCATACCTTTGAAGTTTTAGAATTGCCGGCATGAGGGGAGGAAACCATCTTTGACGTCACTACGCTGAGAGGAAACTTGTGGGGTCCGAGAGAGTCCAATAGCGATTCTTTAATCTTAGCTATTTTTTCCTGTGTTGTTCTGTGTTACTTGTTTATTTTGATGAAATATTAAGAAAATCTTTCAGCTCTTGTAAGTATGTCTACTTGTGCTGTCTCTACGTGCTCGAATTATTAGAGCAAAACGAAAGACAAAGGTGTAATATATCATATGTTTTCAGTATGTCTGAATCTGAATAAAATTTGTATCTCGAAATGTAAGAGTAAAATCATATAAATGTAAAATAAGCTAGGATATGCATTTACCACTTTAGGCCAAGCGATTACATGGATGGCATAAGAAATCGCCCACTAAAGAGAAAATTTTAAACCCTAATGCAGTTCCGAGTGTCACCTTGCCATTGTGAAATAATGGGGAAGATGTTTCAAGTAGAAGTGAGAGAAAAAGGAAAAGAAGTATTTTGCAAACAAAAATCAGATTAAAATGTTTGAGGCTTAAAAAAGGCTTGTGTCACGACAGCTATGGAGCCATTTACTACATCAAAAACTGAAAACATTTGCTCGTCTTGTTTTGAAACTCAAAACAAATGCATTACTTCCGGAACGAAAATTAGATTTCTTGATGATGAACTTGAAAAGACAAAAAAGGAGACGGAGAAAAATCATAGGAAAAAAATAAAAGAAATGAAAACGAAAGCGCAAATTATCAGTATTTTAACCGAAAATAAAAGTTAGAAAAGTAAACTGAAAAAAGTATCGAAAATAGAAGGAAACTTAAAAAAAAATCTTAACATCAACGTAGCATAACTATAGATACCGTAATAGAAAATAAAAGCAAAAGCAATTTCACAGCAGAAGATATTTCGAGACATATAAATTATTCGATCTATTTCCAGGCGGTCTTATTTATACTAACGAAATCAGATAAGGATAGAGTTTCCCAATTAGCACATTAAAGGGATGCTGCTCAAAACTTTCTTGTAAGACATGGTATGCTTCTTGATATTTTGCTGGTTATGAAAAAAATACTAAATATATATATAACTGCATTATATTTATTACATATTTTAAGTATAATTATAAGATGAATACGTAAAAACATATGTCTGCTTCGCAAGTATTTACAATGCATTATTTTGATATAAATTTTTTTTGTCAAATAAATAGAAAATGATAGAGGTAAACAAGAAATCCATTTTATTCAAAGGCAAATATTTAATAGTTCGAGCCAGTCAGCTTTTTCAATGAGTGGATAGTATATGCCGACTGAAGCTGATTTTCATTTTTTTCTTTTCCCTTACATATTTTGTGTCAAAAAAGTCTCAAATAATTTATTATAAACGTCGTGTACCTGACTGATCTCACTCCAAATACTGGCGTCCAATTTTAAATATTAAGTAAAAAAAGAACTAAACCCTTATAGTAAAAGGAATTTCGTATTTTCGAGCGCGGAGTGTCCGCTTGGTGACATCACAAATTTCCCCCACTGGTTCTTCGCTGAAGGCTCTATGAACCAGCACTTATATTTCTCTGGCCCTGTCCTCCTACGAAAGGGATCTGTGGCGGGTCCAGTGATGGTCATTAGGTAGGAGGGTTGTTCGATAAGTCCATGCAAAAAGTAAGAAAAGTTTTTTGAAGGTATAAAAAGTATTTATTTTTTAACATAATCTGCTTTGAGGTTCATATACTTACTCCTATGATATTTGAGCTATTTTATTCCTTAAGCTTCTTCTTAGCAAAATTCCATCTATACAAACATAAATGTCCCTCCCCCAGGCCACGAGAAATTTCCGGAGAAGTAAGTGGGTTCTCGCTTCTCCTGTGGGTTATAGTAATAAGCGTATAATTGTGTAAACCACATTTTCGATGGCAGGCCTGCCTCCGACGGAAGGGATCTGTGCCTAGTCCAGTGATGGTCATTAGGTAGGAGGGTTGTTCTATAAGTCCGTGCAAAAAGTAAGAAAAGTTTTTTTGGCGGGTAAAAAGTATTTATTTTTCAACAAAATCTGCTTTGATTTTCATATATTTACTCCAACGATGTTTCAGCTTTATTATCCCGTCTATATAGCTCGATTTCCTCAACCCTTCAATGGAGGCAGTTGATTCGGCACTCAGCCCATCGTTTGATGAAAATTTCTTTCCTGAGAGCTATTTTTTCATGTTTGGGAGCCGGTATTCATCCGAAGGTTCCAAATAGGTGAATAGGAGGAATGAGGGAGGTCGTGATAAGCGTAAATCATGTTGTTTTAGCTCACTGCAGAAATAGCCCAGTCGAATTCCACTTTAACATGGAAAAAACACATAACAGCAATTTTATTGCTTTAAGTTGTTGGGACGGCAATACAAAACATGGCACTGTATTTTGCAGACGGAGATAGTACCGGATAAGGGGTGGAGGGAAATTCGAACTATCGATTTTTTGCGTTCAAATAAAAGGCTATTAATCTGAAATGAAAAGTTTAAATTAAATATTTATAGATAGTAATAAGATCTACAAAATGAGTCGTCGAACGTTAAGATAGCTTAATTAGGGCAGGAGTAAATTTAAAAAACGTAAACTTTGTTAAAGTATTTTTAATTTTTTTGCAATTAAAACGAAATTTTTGAAATCTCACGTAATTACGTATTATACAGTAGGGTATATCTGGTAAACATTTCAGGTCCATATGTTTATTATTTCCTGAAAAATTCAACTTTTTTGAAAAAAAGAGCGTGTAAGTATTTTTTTATCTGTCCGAATTCGCGGAGAGAAAAAAAATCCTATTCTAAAAGTGTTGTTTACCAATTTCAAATACCTTTATAGTGGTCGATTTTCAGCAAAAAGTTGTGAAAATTAAGTTTGAAGTTATAATTTTGTCTCGCTCATTTTTCCTGAACGAATTGTCCCCAAGGCAGAAACATTTCCCCGTTGGATTTTGATTAGAGGATTAACTTAGAGTTACCTGTAACTAAAAATAATCTCAATAGGCCAAGGTCTGCCACTTCCTAGAGTTAGCACGGACTGATCGAAGAGCCCACGTAGCAGGCTAAAATTCCCGTGTTATCGCGGTGGCGTAAAAATACCCACACTGGCCCGGCCTACCCAAAAAGGGTGTAAGGCCGGTAGAGGACCAGTGGGGAGACCTCCACCAGCATGTGGAGGACGGGATTTATTGGGTACAATAAAAAAAAATGATACAGGCATTGCCCGAACAGGGGCAGTAATTTTAAATACAAGAGAGCTGGGAGTGTAAACATGGTTCGACCCCCCTCGGTGGGGAGAAAATAGCTTGAATTACTGCTCGGGCAAACAAGGAACAGTAAAAATATATAAAAATAGATAAGTATTGAAAAAGAAACAAAAAAAAAATAAACACAGAAAAAGCAGTAAAAATCAGATATATAAAAAGGTCAAATATTTGAAACCCCATAATATAAAAACAAAACATACACAAACAATATTACACATCAAACGACACACAAAACACAGATAGAAACTGTACCAAACATAGAATTAAAAATACATAAATTAATAATAATAATAAAAATTACTTCTGAGATAGAGAGGAATAAATTCCGTTAGTCAACGGTAATGCACGTCCCGCGTATAAGGGAATATCAAATTATCAGTTACAGAATGTTTTTTTGAGTAAAACTGCGCAAGTTAAAAATTACTTTATGTCCTATACAGGATAAAAACGGCCAATGGGAGAGGAAAAGGAATGAAATTTTGTGGTCTAAAAATAAAAACAAGGTCAAAAAGTAGAATGCATAGCCCCATCCCCCCAAAAAAATCTAAACAACGTTAGGGCATTGACAACGTGGCAACAGGTTTCCAGAACTGCGGAGAGACTCGGGAATTGGAACAGTCATCTATTGTCGGGGCCAATGGACCAATAGCTGCCATAGGGCGCCGAGAGAATCCCACACCAAGGAACCGACAGGGTACAATAAGTTAAAAAAAAAAAAAAAACACGTAAAAAACAAGTGGAGAGCGCTATAAACCTATAGAACTGTCATTCAGTGAAAAATTAAATAAAAAAAAATAAAAAGTATTTCTTTAAAAGCTCAACTCATGTAAATAATAAAAAAAATGAAAGACTCAGCAGGCGGGAAGTCAGGAGCACAGAATGCTGAACTGTAGAAAGTGTGAAATAAAAACCAATCCTGAGAGGAGATGTCAAGTGAAAAGTCCTTGGGAAAATGGTAAAAGATAAAAAGAGTAAGAACAGTCTTTCAATATGATAAGATAGAAGTAACACGGACCCTCAAGATATCATTGGAGTCAGTTATGGTCTCTCTCCTGGGTCAGTGTATCGCAAATGTTCCTGCTGGTCCTGAAAGCGCCTTCCATTTTGGTGACAGCCTGTCTATTTGTTAAGAGATTGTTAAACCACGCTTTTTTGTGTTCATCTGCGGGTTTAATTAGATGGAACTCTTTGGTGAGGGAACAGGAGAAGATATAATGATCTGCATCACCCAACATTCCGCAGATACAGTGTGGAGAGTCTAAGAATTTAAAGCGATGAAGGTAAGATGGGAATGGACCATGTCCACTGAGAAAATATATTAAAAACTTATTATGGATTAAAAATTTTGGGCTTACCTGATTAATGTAACCTCTCACCCTAATTCCCGAAGCTGAATCGTAGCTATTCCAGTATTCATTCCATTCGTTTACTATGTAATTCTTTAGGAGGCCTTTGAGGTGGGAGTAGGGAGCAGGAATGACAAATTTCTCACCGGATGTTATGGCCAATTTGGCTTGTTGGTCGGCCAATTCGTTTCCAGGAATTCCCACATGGGCTTTAACCCAGGAAAGGCCGACCATGTTCTTTGCTCTAAAGATGTTTGATTTTACTTTGTTAACGAATTCAGATCTGGTATTTGCGCTATTAATGGCAGATATCGAAGAGAGGCTATCAGTATGTATGTTGACTTTCACTTTCTCTTTGACAGCCCAGTTGACTGCGAATTCAATTGCGGCTAATTCTGCCTGGAATACCGAGTTGAAGGTGTTCAGTTTAAATAGATAGTTCTGGATATTGATTTCATCTTTGAGAATACACACGGCGAAGCCGGTCTCATTTTCGATTCTGGATCCGTCCGTGTATATCTCATAGTCAGCATTTGAAATTTTACTGTCTAGGTTAATAAGTTTCTGTCTGGAGGGAATGTTTTTAAGTGGCACGTATTTATCCAAGAGATTTATATCGAAAATGGTGTTATATTCATTAGACCGGTTAACCCAGATCCGGAATTTGATAAACTCAGCTTTGGCCACTATGTGAAGGGGAGGAATTCCGGTGAGTACGTTGAGAACATTGGTGGATGAAGTGCGGAAAGCCCTTGTAAATTTCAGTAAGAATATTCTTTGAATGCTATGAAGTCTATCGATTTGGTTCTTTGTTAAGGCCCCTCCCCAAACACTTGCACCATAGAGTAGAGCCTTTTCAATAACGGTGTAGTACCAAATTTTTAAGAGGTTTTTATTCATATTCCATTTAGACTTTACTACTCTATTAAAATTTGATGTTAGGAATAAAGCTTTTGCATGCAAAGTTAAAAAGTGGGCGGTCCAAGATAGTTTATTATCTATTGTGATTCCTAAAATTTTAAGGCTGTCACGTACCTTGATTGAGTGGTTTTTGATCTTGAAAGTTGGTTTTCTATTAAGAACTGTAGAATTTCTTTTTGAAAACTTTTGGGAGGCGATGCTCCTGTATACTACCGCCTGGCATTTTTCGATGGAAAGTTTGAGCTTTAAATCTTCAAGTTTATCGGAAATGGCAGCCAAAATTAAATTAGTCTTATTTTCCAATTCCCTGGCCGTTCGTCCTCCAATTAATAGTACCAGGTCGTCGGCGAACGCTTGAATATGTAAATCAGGTCTGTCATTTATTAGAATAGAGTTAATATATATATTCCATATTGTAGGGGCGATCACAGAACCCTGTGGGCATCCTTTAGAGCAAGGTCTAGAAATTTCTAGAACGTCGTTAGTGTAAAAAACCCTTCTATTTTTGAGATAAAAGTAGATAAAATTCTTAAAGAAAGCCGGAAAGCCATAAGATTCTAAGGTTTTAAAAAGAACCGGCCAGTTCATAGTATCGAAGGCTGATTTTATGTCTAGTGAAACGAGGGCGAGATGTTCTGAAGGCATACGAATTTTAATTGTCTCTATTAGATCATGAATGGCCAGATCACAGCTTTTGCCTTCTCGAAAGCCGTATTGATTGTGGTGTATGATATTGTTTCGATCCAGCCATTTATTGAGTTGTAGAAGAAAGAGCCTCTCAATAATCTTGCCCAAAGTTGGGAGAAGACAGACAGGCCGGTATGATGTACAAAGACCAGGATCTTTACCATCTTTAAGAAGAAAGAAGACTTTGGCATTTCTCAGATGTTCAGGAAAGTAATTGAATTTAAAACAGATGTTAATTAAGTCAAGTATAAATTCTTTGTCGTGGATGAAAACCGCTCTCCACATCCGAAAATCTATCCGATCAAGGCCCGGGGCTTTTCCACCTTTTAAAGCATTGATTACCATCTCTATATCTTCTAGTACCATAGGTTCAACGTGGCCAATTATAGGGGTATAATCCAAATTGTCTTCTGAGGAAGGGCTCGGGAAAAAATTGTCCATTAAATAATTTATTTTGTCTTCAATTGTGTTGTTGGGGTCATTATTTGGGTTGACCCCAATAAAGTTTTCACTGGAACCTCTGTTAAATACAAGATTGAACAAGAATCCAAATCTTTCGTTATGATTAAGACAAAATGATTCCCATGCCTTTCTTTTTGTGGACAAGAGAAGTTTTTTATAGATGGCCCTTTCTTTTCTATAAGCATTCCCCGAGCTTTGGATGATTTCAAGAACAGAACCTTCTGTTTTGTGTTTGATGTATGTTTTAAATAGTCTGTTCACTTTGTTTCTAGATATTCTGAGATCTTCATTCCAGAAGCTGAACTTCTTGGCAAATTTTTTCGGTTTCTTTTTCAGAGTTTTGAAAGCACCTTCCTGAATAAGATCGGTAAGATCTTTAATTAATTTGTTAAGATGATTGGTGTTGTTAATGTTCTTTAGGGTTTTTTTTTTAATGGATTAAGGTGCCTTTTGATATAGTTAATAAATTTGTTTTGTCCGTATTTGGATTTAAAATAGAAATCAATTTCTGGAATATCTTCTAATTCTAATTTAAAGTAAATATATTTGTGGTCACTGTGGGACGCAACATCCAGGACCCCCCAATTTTTTATATAGTTGACTACGGGTAAGCTCAATAGAGTCAAGTCGGGGAACCCCACATTCGTTGTTGATTGGAATGTAGGGCCATATTCTGTAATATTACAAATGTGTAAGTTGCTGGCGGCTATGAATTCAGTCAGTTTTCTACCTCTGAAGTTATCTGAGTCATAGCCCCAGCTTCTGGATTTGCAGTTAAAATCACCAACTAAAAGATTGAAACTGTTATAAAAGTTAAAATCCCTTAGTTCTCCTATTAAATCTTCTATGTTGTCATGAGGTGGAAAGTAGCAATTAAAAATGTTAAAGAGCATGTTATTAAAATGAAGTTCAACAGCCACTGTATGGGTGGTGTTGAACTTATAGAATACATTAAGATTTTTGTTTAAAATACAAGTAATGGCCCTTTTGTCTCGAGAAGAGAAAGTCTTACAACCAAAGTTTGATTTGGGAGGCTCACCATTGATTAAATACGGGTCCTGGATTGCAATAAAATCTAGTTCCAAGTCCCGAGCGACCTGAAAGACACCAGAGTGTGCTGCTTTACAGTGATTAACGTTAATTTGTATCCCGCGTATGGTGTTAAAACCCATAGTTGGTCCTTTTTATTATTAATTCCCTCTGTCTGAGAAAGCTTTTACACCTCTTGTTATCGCGGTGGCCTAATCATTTAGTAACCTGTGTGCCAAGGAAGGCCGGGGTCAGTCACTGAAGTCAGGCAAAAAATCATTTTGGTCTGAACAGTTTCATTAAAATCACCAAATAAAATGTATAAAATTTTATCAACGAAATTCGTGCTTCATATTCCCATTTTATTCGCCTGTTTTAGGATCATAAATCGGTTTGCCATAAACCGATGTGTTCAGCCTTTATATTTATCCAGTAGTATCGATATGTCGTAAAAACTTTAGGTTCGTAGATTTTGTTTCGCCACTTTTTTCTTTAACATTTAAGACTTACGTTTTTTATGAGCTTATTTTTTCACACGAAGTCAACTTTTAGCTTATTATCAGAAACTTAAATAAAAAATATTTTATTGATATTTTTCAGTGAAAATTATATGATGAAATGTTCACTTTACATAGTTGAATGAAACTGAATGAAAACACAATTTTTTTGATTGAATCAAAACGTGATTTTATTAATTGAATCAAAACGTAATTTTATTAATTGAATCAAAATATAAAATTTTTAAAAAATTGTGGAATTTGAAATATCTTTTACAACTTTGAATTATTGCCAGCTGACGAGCCACTAATGAATTTTTAATATAATTTCTGTTATTTCGTTTCATATTATCATTTCATATATTTTAACTGAACAAAATATTTTAATATATGTTAAGTTTAGACACGAATGATTTTTTATCTATTAATGCATCATCGATGAAAATATCTAATTTTTTAAATAAGCCAACTTATTACACTATCTAAACAGACATCCAATCAATTCTAACAAAATTCTCTTATTGAAACCAATTTTAACCTGTTAACGATTTAACGTCATTTTATAGTTTTAAGTACTGTAACGAATCTATAATGTTGTTTTCCTGCCATGTTAGTCTCATGATAGGAAAGAGGGATTTACAGAGACTCGTAAGGGAATGGAAGCCAATGTACCCGACCCTAGCGACAAAATGAAGATTCTAGAAAATGCAAGAATTATAGCCCTATCTCTATTGGGAGCGGCGAGATGGAGAACATTCGAGGAAATTCTATGCAACGTTCCTGTCGGAAAGCTATAAATACCAAGCTGCTGGATTTTGTCCGCAGTGCAAACTGGTGAGCTGATAGACGCTGAGCGCTATTGAAAGTATTGTTACTGATATTTATTAGTGATCTGCTGTCTGCTTGTGTTGTTAACTTATACAAGTGCTGTTTAGTTTTCTTACCTGTGATTCTTGTTTCGTTGGAATATTCGTGGAATAGAGCGTCGTTTTTACATCCTGCTTGTTGGATTACATTCACGTACCTACAGGACGATTTTCTTTACATTGCATGGGTAAGGGATATCAACTTTGAAGAAACAGAAACTAATGCAAATTATAAATTCATTTTTATGATATTCAGTGTGGCCTAATTCCCTTATAGTATTGTTTTCAGCGATTCACACTTCCAAGAATTTTGCTTTAAACTCTAGATTGATAACAAATATCATTTTTTTTACTATTTAGTACACTAATATAAGAATTTTTTAAAAATATTTTTATTATTTTCTACTTTTCCGTCTTTGCTACTTTTCATAGTTCATTTTTATAATTATTATGGAATTTGTATGATGGCGAACTTCATCAACTTTACGACCTGATGGTGATTTTCATACGAAGTCAAAATTAACTTAAAATTAATGTGTTAACTGATAATTAAACTCTGAAAATATTTAAATATTATATTTTCATTCGGAACCCACAACTGAGTAAAATTTAAGAATTCTGTTATATCAGGAAGTGAGTTAAAAATCGATTAAAAAATTCCATCTTTACAAACGCGAATGAAGTAACGTAAAATAAAATCGTGTAAAATCATTTTTATCTGAACATTTTCATTAAAATCATCAATAAAATGTATAGAATTTAAAATTTTACTAATGAAATTCGTGCTTCAACAGCGCATAATCAAAATCTCTGTTTCTGTGGCTCTAAACTGAAGGACTAATGTCAGTGGCGGATTCAAATCAATTTCATATCAGTGTCATTAAAATTACCCAATAAAATTCATAAAATTTAAAATTTTACTAGCGAAATTCGTATTTCAACAATATATAATTAAAATCTTTGTTTCTGTGGTTCTGAACTTAAGGACAATATTGTTACGAACATGGAAAGTCGCTTGCCAGCAATGTTAGTCCTATAGTTGGGAAGAGAGTTTCACAAGGTTAAGCATGGAGTGACGACAGTGGCTGTTCCAGGACCCCTGACCTTGGCGACCATTTTGGCGACTTTGGTGACAAATAGATGTTTGCAGAAAATGCAACCCTTTTCTTGATATTTCTATTAGGAAAGGGAATACGCTTGAAAACACGAGAAACCTCCATGTGACGTCACGGCCTGTCGGAAAGAGTACATAAGAACGGCGCCTGGATCAGAAAGGGAGTGTTGTTCCACTGGAACGACTTTAGAGTTTCGTCTGCGGTGCGAGCTAGGAAGCTGGCGAGCTGAGCGCTATTGAAAGTGCTGCTATTGTCGTTATAAGTTATTTGCTGACTGATTGTGTTGCTAAATATCAAAGTGCTGAACTGTTATTACCTGTGAATTGTTGTCTGTTTACATTGCTAATCTGTGCAAGAATAATTGTTTCCTGTACCTGCGCAAAGTGTTTTCCTGCATATTTGTGAATAAACCTTCATTCTCCATTATCCTGCGTGTTGGACTGTTTACACCATACACCCACAGAAAGACTTTTGTAACAATATAAATGGCGTGTTCATATCAATTTCATATTCCTGTTTTAAGCTTCTATTTTAAAGCCATGACATTTGATTGAAAGTGGTCTCAGTCACGATTGGACAAAGTTTAAACAGCATGAAAATGGAAGGCATTAGAGCATCGAGAAGATCACTAAGCAATTTTATAGCAATTATTTAAAACATTGTTTCCACAGCCGCTTTCGGATCCAAGGAAAGTGAATTCCAGATCAAATCAATTCCTAGATATCGAATGTCAGTGTTATTAGAATAACGGCAGCTGAAGAACAAAGGGACATCTAAGAATCTAGCTTTTAAGCGTGAAGTCGTTAATTTAAATATCAGGATAGATATTAACGCAAACTCTTTGACGTGAACTGCTTTGTGACGAAAAATGACGATGGTTATACAATGTTTTTAATGCTTTTATAAATTGGGAACGATCACGTACAGGATAAGTAAGAGCCAAAATTATTCGGTAAAGTTGGAACCTTAGTTTTTTAAATTCCCAGCTTCGTCCAGGATACATTCAAAACAGTTTTTCATTCATCATAATTACAGTGAAATATTCTATAGCAACCACCCTCCATTCAAAGAAAAGTTGGCCGTTGTAAAGGGGTTCCATGTTAGGAAGTACAAAGTACGTATTTCAACAAGCCCTAATTCGTTATTTCTGATTTAAAAAAATTTTTAAATAGTCTACAGAATAAAGAACTTTATTCAAAAATTTCTAATTTTTTTTATGAAAGAAAATAAAAATTATTATTGCTTGTATCGTTCAGCGTTTTTGGAGATAACTTATATTCAAATTTATTTTTTTAATTGGAAAAATAAATTGCTATTCTTTTCGTCGGTAGTTGTTGAGGAATGGACAATGATATCATTTATATAACCTAATATGTGTTCAGTTGAAAGTTTCATTTGCTGATAGTCGCAACTTACATCAAAAGATTCTTTGTCAGAGTCTGAATCAGCGACTGAAAGGCACAGATGAACCCCATTCCGGTAGAGGCCGAAGTTTTCTTTTCTCTTTAGGAAATGAATGAATTTCTTTCATTCTTTCTACAATAGGAAATGAATAATTAATTTTGATCTGATTTCCGGTGGTGGATTTTTTTGAGTGTATAAATTTTTTGTTCTTTCTATCCTCCGTTTTCTATTAATAAAATGTCCAAGGTCAGAGAGACGAAAAAAATGCATTTCGTTGAAATTGAACTGGTGACCAATCCGGCCGCTCAGAGGGGTTTGAGTGGCCGTTCCTAGAGGTTGTTTTAACATTATGTCTAGGGGGCCAAAATTTCCTTACCAAACGAAAGTGGCCGTAGAAAGGGTTGATTCCTAAGCTGGGGTGGGCGATTTGAGAAGTTTTACCATAATTTTATTAACTCTGCTGTTATAGACTTATAACTATAAATGTATATTCTATATACAATATTTTTAATCTCTTGTTGATCGTTGCATTGATGATCAATGTTGATAGATCACTCGTCCTTGACTCTTCTCATGACCATACATACAAGAATGAACTGAAACCTTTGACTTTGAGCGACTTATTATACTCTATCAAAGCTTGTGTGGTCCGGCCAGATAGACAACTATTTGCGTCGTTATTCTAAATTCATTTAAATAATGGTTTTTAGTTAAGAATTCATCATTCTTTAGTCAATATATCTTTAAAAAGAATTACTTTCAAAAGTTGAAAATAGCGCAATTGACCTAAAAATGAGAATTATACGCGTACACTGATCGCCACTGTTCATCATTTCGGATGAGTTCTTGTGGCAGACAGGCACAAGATGTATATTATCGACACTATCTCTATCTGTCTGTAACACTTCTATGAGATAACAGAAGATATTTATTGAAGAAGTGTTTTATTGTAGTTGTTAAATAAGGCGTGCGATTAAATCAATATCGGCAGTCAGGGTTAGCGTGACTTGGGGACTAAATCGCGTGATTGTCTGCAATCCGATAATGTGTAGGTTTCTGAGTACATCTTTCTGCATACCTCTTTTCATCTTGCGACGACTACTTGTATTAATTGAGTATAAATTAAATTTAAAGAAATGGCTGTATGAACAAAACACTAATTTGCATCTTTCCCAAATAGTTATTGTGCATAATATTCCGATATGAATTTAAAAGTTAAGTTATTAAATTCAAATGAATATAAACCAATGGAAAGATTGAAAATATTTTTCAATAATTATTCCTTTTCGGGTATATAGTAGTATTTAATAGTATTTCGGTACATAATAGTATGAGAATTTGTTTATATTTACCGGCGATCACATACTAAGATAAGAAATCTTTTATTTATACTATCAATTTGGAGTGTATCTTTTCATTTATTCTGTATTAATTTAATTTGTTTTAAAGGCAGGTTTATTTTATATTTTGCAAATTTATTCACTTACAGCACTATTGAAAAATAAAATGAAATGCAAATTCAATAATGCAGTCTCACTTAAACCCATTTTATTAGTAAAAAAAATAAATAAGAAATCACTTTCGAGAAAGTGTTATTTTAAAGAACATTTATATTTAAACGGTATACATTCCAAACCTATGTTCCAGTGGCTCTGAACTTAAGGACTAACAACAGGGGCGTTACGAAGGAAAGTGGCACAGTAGGCTTAAGGCGATTTTTGCGCACCGAGTTGTCATCAATTGTTTAGCAAGAGCAAATGGGGCCTGGGGCATGTCTTTATTTTTTCACCATTTGGCATTAAAAAGTGACATAAACTCATTAACCCCTTCAGACCTGGTGTCCGGTATACCGGACATCAACTTTGAACTGCTTCTATTAAATCAATAATTGGCGAAACTACATGCTGTTTTTTTTTATTTGATTCTCGATTTTCTCATCAATATAATCGTTGCGAGAATTTTTCGTTTCGGGCATGGAATCATTTCATTTTTTTTAGTTTTTCCAAAAAAACTCGAGAAAATCGTCGTTCTTCCCAAAATGGCGCTAGGTGGTGAATTTTGTTTTTCAAGTAATTTCTTGTTTTCAATCCTTTTTTCACCATTTAAAAGGCTTCTTCAATATTCTATTATCCTTTGACAACCATTTTAAAGTGAAATTTGTGAGATTTTTTGACTTTTTTCACTTGAAATATCCGGATGCCGGACATGGGGGAACTTTTTTATTGTTTCATCTACAGGCTTGAAATTTCATTTATGCCTTAACTTTTTCAGCAGTACACAGTACGCCAAAGGAAAAAATTCCAATTCCATTATTTCTTAATTCCGGCTGAAGGGAATGCGTTATCACAACGGCGTTCCTAAGACAGGACATTTATAGCCAGTTAGGATATCTCAACCCTCCCTTGCCTTCCCGACGTTGCTATGCCACTCCTACGTATTCTTAGGGACACCAATTACATTTAATGGTAAGTAATTTAATACTTATCAAAAGTAACAAACACGTTATTCTAACTAAAACTGATTATTTAACTCAATAAATTGAGAGTCTTTAAATACGAATAGACGGTATATATCTGAATATTTTCTTTCGATCGATAACTAATGATTTGAAAATTCAATGAGTGTTTACTGACCTTTAGATTAATTAAGTGTAATTTTTAAGTGCAGATCATTAATTTTGTTTCCCTGAAAATCTGTATGGTATCAAAAAGTTTTGTAGTAAACAACAAACAAAAATCACCAAATAGTTAGAAAAGTAACAAGCCTTAAATTGAAGCTATGAAATTAAAATTATCATATTTCATTTATTAAATTGCAATATTTTGATTTAGGCCTCCATTTTTCTTCTATTTTACAAAACAAAGTCTTCTGTTTGTTTTTGTTGAAGTTTTGCATTTCTTTCAGAACCATTAAGTTAAAAAAATCATACATAAAAAGTTTTTAAAAGTGTATTTTATTACAGCGGAATAATAAATATTTGTATTACATACAGAATTAGATAACGCAGAGATCATCAAATAGTTTATTTACTGGTATAACAGAAGAAACTCTTGTTCACAGTTACGTTTCTAGTCATATTCCGTTGTTAAAAAAAAGCGTAACTCATTTGTAAAGAACTCTTTTGTATTTGCTGATGCATGCGATCCGTGAAGATTCAGATCAGTGCCCACTTATATTTTATTTTGACTGTTTTCCTCCAGCAATAACTTTTTTTACACATTTTCTCTAGTAATCGAGACATTTCCAAAGACAGTAGAAATGAAAAGGGGACAAAAACCATTGTTTATGTGAGGTGTAAATATACACGATACTCAGAGACCAGAAAATATGCTATATAAAAAATTAAAAAAAAAGCATTGATAAAATAACATTTTAATTACTTGAGTTGTTAATGATCAATTTGAGTCAAACATTAAAAGATATGAAAGGGAACTAAGAAAAAGTAACGCACAATGATTGACAAAAAAATTTTTAAGAATATTATTCTCTTTGTGACATTATAACACACAATCAATAATTCTAAGTAATACTGGAATGTACAGAACTCATAAATGAGAAGACAAATACAAGAATACTCTATAAAAGACACACAATATTTGAAATCCTCTATGATCGTCACACAAGAAAGTGTTCTTAAAAAGATTTACAAAATATATAGAATCATAATCTATCATTTTCTTTTTTAATTCACAATCATTATCCAAACTACATTAAAATCGGTGATATCTTCTTTACCATAGATGAGAGATTTTGAGATAAATTATTAATATTTGTAAACAATGAAACAACAGTTTGAATAACATAAAGATAAATTAGCAACTGAGAGAATTGTGCTGCTCAATAAAGCATTTTTATGTAAAACACGTACATAAAAACTAATTTTCAAAATTGAAATTTATATAAAATAGGATATCCACATATACATACTTCCAAATTAATAATGTTTTCTTTTTCTCAAATTTAGCACATTAACATTATTTTAAATGCACTTAATTTTTTTCAAAGAATACAGAAAATATGCTGTAATTAAGGAAACTCTTATACCTCAAAATATTAAAATAATTTCGAAAAGTCTCAAATGGTAAAAGAAACAGAGCTATTGAACGATAACATTTCACAATTAAATCAATAATGATGTTATTTTTCGATAAAAATACTGACAGATACATTTAAATTTTAAGATTTAATTAATTCTAAAGCAATACGAAACCACTTTCTGAAATTAAAGAACAACAATAATTGGGCTGTATATAAATGCTCTGTAATTTTTGTTGCAATTTTACACAATATTTGTCAGTTAATAATGCAAAGAATATCATACACTTTTCTATATTTAAATAAGGGCAAACATCAAGTATTAGAAAAAAGTGGTGTGCCTCACATCTTAGAAACTATAAGTACTCGCTGCGGTCAGCGTGCCGGGATGCTCTTTGTTACCTTTCTAGAGATGGAAAGCGTCTTAGCACGCTCCCTTTTCCATCTGCGAGGTACAGCGAGCTTTCCAGAACGCTCATAGCAGTAAATGTATTAATAATCCATTTTATGTAAGAATACACTTTTAAAGAAATATATGAACAAACACAGCATAGAAATTAGTCAGTGAGTTGAATTATGAGGATATGAAAAAAAATTTATTTCATTATTTTAAATATAAAAGCAGCCATATTTTATTGCGAAATTAAAATTCTAAATGAGAGTAAAAATAATATTCATTTCTGCAAGTTACCGAACATTACACTACAATAACAAAGAGTTAATGACAAGATTATTGCGATGCATATAGGAGACAAAAGAATGACAAGATATCTCTGGTTGCTAAGAAAGTCCTTCATTGAATGAGATATAATTTCTTCACATCTGGTGCATGTAATGAAGGCAGGTTGGCGAGCCATAAGAGTCTTATCACGTTCATGCTAAAATATATACACAAAAATATCAGTTCAAATTACAAAAATACATGAATAAAAATTCTATAATTAAAGTAAAGAGAAAAATTTAAATATGATAGTGACTCCTTTCAAAGCATTTTGATTAAACTGTAAAGTATGGGCTACATTCCAAATGCAGAGTTCATCAAAAATCCAACCGAACTCTCTTTTATTGCTTGAAATCTATAAATGCTAAAATTATACAAATTGGGTAATTTGATTTATATTTCGGCATCGGATTCCGAGACTACCACTTTTAGACGATTTTACACCGGAAGGGGGTGTCAGGCAATGAGTCATATGAGGGCATTTCTGGAGTTCTTTGTTAGATCACGCTCAGTAAAATGTAAACATTACCCTTCCATTCTTCACTTCCCCCCTATTTTGATGAAAATAACTCCGCCCGGCGCATGCGCAGAAGGTTTCCGAATCCGTTGCTATACAATAGCAATGTGTCTTCTTTTTAAATACATGCGAATTGCATTTGCATAAGGCGCCGTTTTCATATAAATTTTCGTATTACCCTCAAATTTTCCAAAAGCAACAATCTTTGTTTCTTCTTTTAAGCGATTCTACTCATAGAGAATCCTCCGAATATGAAATTTAAGGTAATTCGATGCAAAACAACTGGAGATATGAGAGAAAAAAAGATTTAGTGAAGAAACGAGCAGTGTTCGCGGATACTTTTATTATGCACTGTACCAATGCAACATTCTAAATGATGGAATTATATAAGTCCCACAACCCTACGGTTAATCATGATTTAAAGAGTTAATTAAAAAAAATCAAACTTTTCAATGCACGCTTAAAGTGCTCTAAGATAGTTCAATAATTAATCATTTACTAATTTAAATATTTTTTAATATCTGTTGGCTTCTCGGTTGACATTCATAAGACTTCTTCTAAGACTAAACAAACATTTATTAGCACATTAAAACACAACTATTACACTTCGTATCTGCGTACATCGTAACATCGTTCAACCGTATTCATACTCGTCTCGTCTCTCATTTTCAAATCACATTCAAAGTAGTCAACATCTGGCTGTTGCCACTTATCTGGTATCATATACTGTTATAACAATAAATAAGTTGCAGTCATGCTTTTGTCAGGCATAAATATTAAACATGCTTACATATCTCATACAACAAATTTTAAAATAATCACGATTTGGCTCTAAATGAAAAATGAATTTTATTTAAAAGAAAGAAACTAATTAAAACATGATATTGGTTCACTTCAGAACATTTTTATGGAACAATAAAATATATGAAAATACAAGTATTCGATTCTAAATGACGGAATTAAATAAGTACCACCAACGAATAGTTAGTTTCGATTTAAATAATTAATTTAAGAATTTTTCTAGCGTCAGAAATGTCAATACACATTCAAACTATTCTCCAAAAAAAAGTTCAATATTTAATCATTCACTAATTTTAATTTGTTTAAACATATCAGAAAATAAGTTTGAAAATTATAATCATCAAATATTAAAACAATAATAAAATATACCAATTTATACTTCATCACTGCTTAAATAATAATTTAAGAACTTATATATTACACAATCGAAATATTTTACATATAACGAATACTAAGTGGAACCTTAAAAAGTTTATATTCTTAAATATCCTTCAAATATAAATATACTCATTTAAATAATTTGCTGCAATGGAATTCTAATGTATACTAGTGTAATGAAGAAAATTTTTTATTTGCATCAAAAAATGTTCCATTTAGTGATAACAAAATATAAGTTTAGATGAAACGATACCTAGTATAAAAGCGTTAATAAGATTCATATTCAGACAAGGAATTATCCAATATATGCTAGGATAGGCCATGTAAGTTTTTCCATAATATACAATAGCTTAATTTCCAAAAATATTTCCTTTCATGGCATGAAACCTCATCATTTTGTTTCTTTTAGAAAACAAAAGCAATTTAACTCTTAAAATGTCGATATCTTTCTGAATATTAACCGTATTGAACAGGGATTTTTATATAAGTTGCCCTATATATCTGACTTTTAAGTTATGAAAGAAAAATTGCGCTACGTTTCGCGCATGCACAGTAAAAAATCATTTACTACAAATGCTCATATTTCCTGTAATATTCAAAGTATTTCATTCAAATTTTAATACAGGGCATCTTTTACATATTGTCAAGTATTTTATAAGTTTCATACAATCTGGTTTAAAACTCTGCAAGTGATAAGCAAAAAACACGCGGGAAAATTTGGGATTTTTTAAAGAAACCTTTATATCTTCCCGAATATTTATCCAATGTTTAAGAAAATGCAAACAAATATTATGCAGATCAAACATAACCATTGATGAAAGTTTAATCTCGTTACCAGCTTTCTGAGAAACTGGATCAGTCGAAATCCCTTTTCGTCTTCATCACTTTCTGGTAGCCCCCCCCCCCAATTGCCCTCCTGACTATAATAACTCAAAACGTAACAAATCAGACGAATGAAATTTGGTATGTGGTCTTGCCACTAAAATTGCATCAAATTTTGAAAGTAAGAGGTAAAAAGAAAGTGTCCAAAACGCATTCTCGATTTTCTCCACAATTCTACGAAGCTAAACACAAAATGCGTCATGTTGTGTAAACAAACGAGAAAGACGGGTACCAGAACGGTTTATGAATACAACAGGCACATAAAATAGCAGGAGATATATAAACTTTAAATAAATAGCATTCTGTCATTTAAATATATCATAGCATGAAAGACTAAATTGTATCAAGATCTCTGCCTTTGTATTCATTCTATTGAATGGATGATTACTTAAATATTCTCTTCCTGACTCAAGATGGAGTCTGAAAACCTTGGAAAAAGTTTGCCCTTTTCGTGTTATCTGAAATTAAAATTGATTATAAAACCATACAGATTAAACGAATACGAATACAGAGTAAACGAATTTTGTGTAACTATGCAAAATGAAAGTGTCGTTCAGTTAACAGCGTTCAATGTCTCATTTACGTGTATAATTTACCTTTCGTAAATATATAGGGTAGAATTGGGAAAGATGGCGAATATAACATTTAACCATTTTTAATAAATTCAGTTTTTGAGGTAAATTTTTTATTCTGCATGTATTATCAGATTGATATTCTGTTGTGTCGCACTTAAATTGGGGGAAATTTTTATTTTAATATAATCAAAGTTATTTTGCCATTTAAAAAAAGCAAAGAAAAATTGTCAACTTGCCCAGCTACAGGGTCACGATGACTTTAGCCACGGGGCAAAATGAAAATTATGATAAAAGTTCAATGCATTTTTTTTATTTTTAGAAAATATAGGGCAGAACGCTAATTAATTAAACATTGTTAAGTATTTTTCCTTAATTAGTATTAATGGAAGGATTATTTTAATTGAAATTTGGCCTCATTAATATAACTCAAAACCAGTGTTTTTCAGTGACAAAAATTAGACATAAATTTTCCTTTTTCAGAGTGTGAGCATTTGCAACGCTATTCAATCTTCCGATGGAGGGTCAACATAGTCTCATCGCACCAAAGGCACGGTGACATATTTTATTTGGAAGTTTAAACTGACGTCATGAATATCAGAAGTTCGGGCTTATTAGTTTTTTTAAAAGACTAAAACTTCATTTTCTTTGTAATAACTCCTTTTATTCATCCCAAGCATCTTGTCTTTGCTGCTTTAAACATTTTTCTTCCACCTTCTGTGTGTCTTTCTGAACCGAAATCTCTTTCATAAGTGAGCTTATTAAAATATTCTCTATAGGTCTCACGCCTTGAAACATGTAATGGAACAGATAGTGGATCATGTAGCTCAAGAAAAGTATACAAAATAAATAAAAAGTCATATATTCTTCAAAAAGTAAACAGTAAAAAGCACTTGGGGCAAGATGACTAGATCGCCAACTTCCCGGTCACCTTGACCTGATTGGAAATGTTAAAAATCTTTATTTTGTGGATAGAATTAAAAAGAATTAGATAAAAATAAAATGTGATTGTGAAAAGCCTATTGTCTAAGGTACATAGCAAAGAATAACCAAATATCTTAGCTGTTAGTTCCCGAGATCTTACGTTGAAGTTCTTGAAAATTACAACATGTCAGGGAAAAAACACAAACACCATATAACAAACAACAAAATGGCGTCACTGGCTTCACTATGCGAATTTTTAGCGCGCAGCAGTTTAGAGATCTAGTAGCATCCAGAAGGAGGCGCTACCTAGGAGTATGAACTTAAAATAAAGAATTCGCCATCTTGCCCTAGTCTCCCCTACTTAGGTTGATAAAAAGATTTTTCCAGTAAAATAGAGGATCACGAAAAATTTGGAGCAATCTACCCAAAATAGGCCACAAGTGAGAAAAATAATTAAGAAGCCTAAGAAACATAAATTGGATATAAAATTTAGTTTTTACGCAAAAAAAATATTTTTTCGAATCCAATTCACAATCAATAAACTAAAATTATTCTTAATTTTAGGTATAATATGCAAAGAGAAAAATCGCTCGCAGAATGGTTTTTTTT
>BGPR01003703.1:89552-106489 GCA_013235015.1 Araneus ventricosus
CCTGTCACTTTTAAATTTTTCCATGTCAGCCTTAATCGTGCCCTGTCGCTTTTAAATTTTTCCATGTCAACCTTAATCGTGCTCTGTCACTTTTAGATTTTTTCATGTCAGTTTTAATTGTGCCCCCTCCAACGACTTTTGGAATTTTCCATATCGGTTTGAGTAGTGCCTCTTTCGAATGACTTCTAGAATTTTCCACATCACTTTTAATCGTGCCCCCTACCAAAAACTTTTAAATTTTCCATATCACGCTTAATCGTGTCCCGTCCCAATGATTCTTAGAAGTTTAAGTAATTGTATCAAAATATCTCTAGTATCCTTAAAAATTACTAGATAAATTACATGCATCTAATGATTTTTAAGCATAAATTTGAATTTTGTTTTAACAAAATGTATAATCTTTTAATTCGGATCCAATAATCAGGCTTTTTTTCCTAGTACCTCTTTTATTATTTTAAATTTCATAAAAGTAGCCAATTCCACAGGTTAAAAATAAATCGTAATGAATAGAGTAATCTCAGTTTCCGAAGAATAATTTCTAATGGATACCTTCAAGTCCCACCTACATCTATAACAAACCGGACTGGAGCCACAAGCGTTCTAGATATGGAGGTGTGGTGTTAAGATAACACAAAATGAAAAACATCAACAATAAATGTCGTTTAATTTGCGTTTACCAATTAAACAAAATTCTAATAATTAAAGTAGTTTTATCTGTACTGCTTTGTATCCAGTAAGAAGTAGTAGATACAATAAAGATAATCAGGCTTTAAGATAATCAATAATCATGCTTTTTTACTTTTAGATATATACAGATTATCTTCGATTTAGTGAGCCATTTAAGAAAAATCGTGTCTGTAAAATCAAAAGTCGCTGTAATCGTGAATTGTTTATGAACAATTTTTAAAGTAGGATGTTACAATTGAAATTGTGCTTAGTAATATAAATGCAAAATATTTAATATACACTTAATATTAGTAATAAAAAGCTTCGTAACAAATGTACATTTGAAGGGTGAACCAGCGGGAGTGGTCTCCCCTAAACATTCTCGTATACCCTAAAAAGGTGCTGTTTCCACTCCCCTAGCGTGGATAGAAAAATTCGAACCTATTGTAAACCAGAATCCATTGAATATCAGAAGGTTTTTCATTTTAGATTATAGTGATTGTAAAATATTTAGGTAAAGAATCAAATTCAAAGAGATGCGTACTGATTAAAACGCATCTATCACACACTGTTAGGTTCCACTCTTGCTGGCTCAAGGACAAAGTGACGTAATTCGTTCAATAGCTTCCGCGTGAACAGAGATTGCTACCAGAACGCATGCCCGTGGAGAATCGGATTAGAAAAATTAATTATGCAATTTTAACGTCTTTTTTTTAACCGATTGAAACAAAAATTGGACACAAATCTACAATTAATGTTAGCAGGCCTCGTACCAATTTCTATTTCTCAAAGCCGTAGGGTATACGAGTTATAATGTTTAGAAGTATGCGATTATACAGACCGACAGACAGTCAACCCTTTGACGGATTCGGCCCAAAATTTGATACGGACCTACATACATGATGATAAAACTGTGTACGAAATTTTATCCATCTAGCTATTCAAGTTTTTGAGTTATAGTGTTCACATGAACGCTAACAGACAGACTTCCCGCAGACGGATTTTGTCCACAATTTGACAGAAACCTACAAATTATGTGTAAAGATAATATACCAAATTTCATCCCTGTATCTCTAATAGTTTTAGAGTTATCGTGTTAACAGACAGACATAATTCCAAAATTGTGTTTTGCGGACTCGAGGAGTTCTAAAACGTGGCGATTCGTCAAAATCTCGAGTTTTAATTGTTTGAAGATTACAATACTTTCTCTTTGTATATTTCGTATACGAGAAACTGAAAACCGCTAAATGGAGTCAGTTTACTTGAGGCCGCAGTCGTATGAAAAACGTGTTGCCATATGTATAACATAATATAATTCATTTCTTATAAATACTCATGGAAATGATTGGCGGTTCCCTTTCTCCTTTTCCATATAGACCAATCTATTAATGGTCTATTTTATTAGAATTCCTACATAAATTTAGGATATTCTATGGAATTAAACATTTATAAACTTACCCTTAACAGAAAATTTTGTCCATTTTAGAACTCCTATATGGCGAGTGGTCTTCGAAAAAGTTCGTCATTCGAGTTTTTATTCATTCCTTCCATTTTGAATAATTTCTTTTACATTCTAAATTCTATTTTATGTGTTGTAAATATTAATCATTGTAATTTTTGTTGATGTTATCACTTGATGCTGTTGCGTTGAGCACGCAGAAAGGTGTATTGTTATCATTTTTTGTTTAAATCTTTTGCTTCTTATATATACTTTTTCTTTTTTTACCTTTTAATTTATATTTCTATTATCTATGGAATTAAAGATGCACGCACAATAGTTTTTTATTACTGATATAATTAATCCAAAATATAACTTATAAGGATTTACACATCTCAAAATAAATATAAGAGATATTATTATCTAACTATATAAAAGATTGATTAATTTGCTGTTTCAGGCTTGAATTTGTAAAAAAAATGTTGATTGTACCACCTTTCTTTTATAATTATAATTTCAGCTAGCTTTTGTGTTCTATCTATATTCACCTAATTCATCTAGTTTTCTTTTTTTTATTACCGTATGTACTTTTTCTTACTATAATTGATATGCTATTATCTTTTCACTTTTCTGTAACGACCTGTAATATCATTTAAAAAGTTTTATAATTCATAATTGTAAAACACGCTTGTTAAAATATCTAAGGTTGTGATTTTTCTCCTTTTTTTTCTTGCTTTTTAATAAAGTTACACACGTACCCATCTAACCGACAGGGAGCCGTGCTAGCCCCGAGATCGGAGATGTGCTGTGGTGTTAATCCTTTACAGTTCACTACATGTTTCGTTCTCAAAATTGTAAAATTTATTTTTAAAATGAGTATTAGACATGTGGCTGATCATGTATATGTAAAAGAAAAAAATTGGCATTTTTTTATTTTCAAGAAATGTGTGGTTTCACAGTGAAACCAATGAACGGTAGTGAGCTATTTTTCCTCCGAATAAGTTATCATCGAAATGCCATTTAAATTATGTATTTAATTTATAAGTATACGCGAGTATTCATAATATTAAACATTCATAAAATTCACTATTTCCCTCGAAGATTTAATTTCAAAAAATATCAAGAACCCTCATCATTTTGTTTCTCTTAGAGATCGAAAGCAATTTAGCTCTTGCAATGCCGATATCTTTCTGAATCTTAAAGGTGTTTAACTGGAATTTTTATATAAGTTGCCCTATATATCTGGCTCTTAAAGGTACGAAAGAAAAATTACTCGACGTTTCGCCCATGTGGAGTGAAAAATGCTCAATGTGTGGTTTCACTGCGAAACCAATGATGGTTAAAGTCGTGTGAAAAACGCATGCCATCTAACATCCAACTAAATATCTCATTCTATATTTGAGACTTCGCATTTTCATTCCCTTCAAGAAGCACATTACGCAAAATTAAATCGGCACGGCACATTTTTATACAGTCGACGCTCGTTATAACCACCACACATTATAAAGACCATTCCATTATAACGACCCCTCCCTGAGCCACTGCGTAAGACCTCGTTGTTGTGCAGTCTGGGGAGGTGTGCTACTATTTCTGTCCCTATTTCTGTGTTCCCTATGCACTATATTATTTTACTTCCGGTATAACGACCGTACAGTGTCGTCTAATCCCAATACAACGTCCGAATTCAGCGAACACTCTTCTGGTATTTTTCTACAAAGAACATGTTTCTAAACGTAAATGACCTTGATTATACATTGTATTGCCAAGCTTCGTAGATGTAGAGTCTTCAGTGCTACAGTTCAACTTTGACAGGAGGGGGGGGGGAATTACCACTCACCACAGGGCGGAAATTAGAATAGCCTAGAATAAAAAATGTGTCAAGTGCTATTGAAACTTTAAAATGGTTTTTTTTTGACAGGCAGAACATTATTTATCATCTTTAACTGAAATGGAAAATTATGTTTTGCAAAAAGCACATATGCAGAAAAGACAAACAACCATTTCTGATTTTTTCTTTAGAAAATAAATGTTTTGTAAGTATATAACACCCTTTATTTTCTACTTTCAAATCTGTTTTAGAAATATATTTTTAATTGATAAAATTTTACTTTTAATACAAATGATAAAAAATAAGTTGAGTATTTAGTTGGAATCTCTTTAAAAATCGCCTATTCATACGGAACTGCTGAGAGTGCATTTGTACAGTTTTTAATTATATTCACTATAGCGACCGCTCGTTATAAAGACCTTTTGCTATGGGACGCAGAGGGTCGTTATAACGAGCGTCGACTGTATCATGTAAGCACGAATTGACTCCACTAATCAACCTTTCTCGGCGACATTTTGTGCTGAATTTTTTCCTTTTGTAACATGAAAATGTATTTAGGCTGTCATACTTTCTGTAAATTGCGACATATCTGTTGCAAAAATCGTTCAAAACGCGAGCAGACCGCTGGACATACAGTTACCATTCTTCTTGCAAGGTACGTGCTCATTAAGAAGGGGTATTTCAAAATTTTAATTAATTATAAATTAATCGAAAGTTTAACGTTTTTCTCCAATAATTTCGGAGTATATTATTCAGCCATTTTTAAACCAGTTTGAAATTTAAAATATTAGCGTTTCAATGACACGGGTACTCTGTTAAAAGAACACAAATAAAAAAAAGTTGGACGTACTAGATGTTAATATTTCTTTTTTTATTAGTGCGATAAAACTGGGTTTATCACACCTACTTCTACTAAAACTACCTTTGACCTTCACAGTTCCAGTTGTGCCATAACGGCAAATATTTAAGAAAATGAAAAATTTGCTTTGAAACGAGGCACCGTACAAGTTCGAAAAACAGACAAAAACGACTTATTTTTTTATATTATGTGAAAAAAAAACACATGTTGAATAGAAGAATGACAAGTGCCAATTTATATTCCAATCGCGCACGAGGCTGAACTCGCTCAAAATCACGAGTTGGAAAGAACATTGATGAGACGCATTCGAGTCGAGAAATCCTACACCAGCTGCCGAGGTCGACCGAAGCAACGCAACTTCCGATGCTTTCAAAGCGGAATGTAAACCTGCATTGTTTGTTCACAGAAAGTTTTCATTAGTTTCCGGAAGAGATTTGGGTATTGTGGCCTTGAAATGTAAAGTTTACTAAAGAGCGGAATTACAAAAATTGGTCTTGCGCTAAAGGTATATGCCCTAAATATGCAACATCAGTTTCAGATCGAACTGTACAGGGTGCCAACTGTGAACCTGGCCCAATAGCTAATTTCTAAACCGTTGGAAAGAGGCATATGCTTTCAATTAGAAAAATGTTTTAAATGGTGTAGAGAATGTCATTTTATGATTTTTTGAGTATATAAATGTAAGGTTGAAAAAATTACGATGTTTAAATTTCTATGCATTCCCCCAGTCCTATTAGTGATACTTAGTGAAATATTCTTGAACTTCTTGCTAACATTTTAAACATTAAAAGTTACACTCTTCTGCGACTAAAACTGATCGAGTTATAAAAAGCTTAAAATATCACTATTTTAGAAAATTTCAACTGCCTTTTCGAGGAAAATCCTCCAATCAACGCGCAATGCTTGCTCGATGCGGCCGCTGATTGATTTAAAATTATGAAATTAAAAGCTTCATAAATCGGTCACTTTTAGTCGCAGAAGAATGGGACTTTTTTGCTCAAAATGTCAGTGTGCCAAGAATATTTTCCTAAATATGACTCATAGCTTCGTTTGGGTTTTTGAAATATGTCATTCCAATTCAATATAATAAACAATTATTTTTAATTAATTTTTATTCATAATTAATGGTTAATTTTTTTTATTTTCAAATTTTAGAGTTGTGAAAATTTTGCCACTCGAAAAGGGATTAGGTGCGAAAGTTTAACTCTCGTTATAAATGAATAAACACAACAGAAGCGAAAGTTACAGAGACGGAACTACTCGAAATCAGTTCCACACTTCCGTAATACACTCTGCCTGAAAGAAGGTGCGCATGGATTACTGCACATCACAGTACAAGGACAATGTCACTATAGAAAAAAAAACAACGCTTCCCTCTCTAAAGAGTGTTTCAAGAACTTCTATTAACTATGTTAGTTTAAAAGTATCAGACAGAAAGCTACTTCACATTGTTCATGATGGTGTTCCAAATTAAATAAACAGGTAACTATATTTGTACACTGTAATATATGTAATAATTTAACACTTTCCTAATTTTAAAAAATGCCACTCAGAATTTAATTCGTAAAATTATTTCTACTTAAGTTCTAACACACAATTAACTGTCACTTTAACTGGCTGAAATCCAGTTTCAACCGCTCTAGCGATCGGGAATTCCCCTCTTTTCCAATACTACTTAATCTCGCTGCGATGATGCAACTTCCTCTTTTCAAAATCATGTAGCCTTCCTATCAGACGCCCGTTTTGGCGCGCCTTGTTTTCTTGGTCGCCGGTGACCGCGCTTTGCGTCTATTTATACTTTAACAATGGCTTGATATTTTTCCGAATTATTTAAAATTACCTGAAACCTATCGATTAAAGCATGATTGAATAAAATAAACTCATCTTCATTCGTCAAAGACTGCCTCTTCATTGGATTAAGAAGCACTAGTTGAAATGATGTTTCATATATAGATGCTGAAATTCTTGTTCCTGTGCATGAAGCGCTCCATATCAGGTGAAAAGAATGAATCTTTAATAAAATACGACCGTTTCCAATACAGAATTCTTCAAACTATTAAAAGAATGAAGAAACACGTCGACAACAAAGAAAACTGATAAAAACAGCAGAGGAAATATCTAACTGAATATATCTTCCATGCATATTTTATTACTCCCTGTTTTCAAATATTTTTACAGCTCTTCGATTTCTTAATCAATAAAGTAGAGAAAAAGAAGAAATCGAATCCGAAAACTGAAGGATATATAGAGAGTATGCAGTTTTTTCATAAATCGCCTTTAATTATTTCTAACTTCTAGCAGGAAGCATCGCAGCATGATAAGGTTTAAAGCTTAACTTGTCTGCCTTGTTTTCGTCTGGTTTGATTACATCAGCCGTTGCATTCTGTACGTTACGATTTTGCCATCTTGCAATTCACAGAAAAAATGCCATCTGAAACATGTCATGTTAATAAAAGCGAGAGTGAAAATTCTGCTTTGGAATTAATGTGCAAAGCAAGCAATTTTTTTATCATAACGTTAACACTGGTAAAAACATGAAAGGTTTGATGGAGCAATGAGATTGGTCTAAATTTCATCACAACAATAAAAATCATTGCTAAAAATTGTGTTTAAAATTAATTTTGAAAAAGTCATTAAAATTAAATAAAAAAATCGCTCGTTACTGAAACTCATATTAATAAAAAGTGAATTTTTTGAATTTTAAAGTGCTGTAAAATTGGTCTTTGTGCGCTAATATTCTCCGAAGTTGCTGAGGGAAAATATTAAAAACCGATTTATTTTTAACTAAATAAAAATCTAATTAAAATTTTAGGGAAACCGTTTATTAAAGAACGACAAGAAGCGATTATGTGTCAATTTTTTCAGTTCTAGGTCCAGCGGAGCGTTGCATTCGATGCGTATTAATTTTCATATTACGCAATTTACAGTATGCCAGCCTGAAAACATACTCACGGTAAAAGATTAAAATCGTAAAGATACGGTTTGGTCAGGTCAGATTCTGAAAGTCAAACACGTGGCAAAGTTCAGAATCTGGTTAACACGAATTACCTCAAAAGTGTCCATCACGTACGACCTTAGAAGCATCCGTTAGGGCATTTTGGCGACAAATAGAAGATACGCACCGCGACCCGGAATTTTTTTCATGTTTCTCAGCATGTAGACTTTTACTGGAACTTTGTTCAGTTGGCTTCAAATCTCGTAGTCGACTCTTCTGCCTTCACTGGACAAATAGTTCCCAAAGAATATTAATCGGCTCACGAAACCAAGCCGCTACATTGAGACTAATTCCTCTTTCCATGCGCGTCCTAAATTTCAGGTTTTCAACGTGCCATACTTACTTTTTGATAGATTTTTTTTTCACCTTGGCATTCAAACAGTCATTTAAAAGAAATATTTCAGCTGAAGAAGTTCTAAATGAGTATAATAGAAAAAAGTTTTAATAGCAGAACTCATTTGAATATTAACTCTATGTTATAATTTTAGAGCTAAAAAAATCGTCGATTACACATACTAAAAAGTTAATTCGGGAGAAAGGGAGAGACTGAGATAAGGTATCAAGGTCTCAAATACACTCACAATGGAGTATTTTTAATTCAGCTATTTATGAAAAATTGGAACTAAGCAGTCACGTTAATCACAGCAAATAAAAGAAGTCTCTGTTTCACGAAAAGTACCTAATAATACAAAATTATATACAGAGGGTGTAGAATTATATTAGCTCACAACAGAATTGCATTCGAATGAAGAAAGCTATATTGAGTTCAAGTAATGACATGGGTTGGTCCAGCCGAAAATTGGGGCCGTTTTGCAGCCCCTTCACAAAATTCCACTTCATAAAAACGGCCCCTTCACAAAATTCAAATTCGTAAAAACGGCCCCTTCACAAAATTCAAATTCATAAAAACGGCCCTTTCACAAAACAAATTCACGTAAAATATAGAAATATGACTGCTAAAATTGAAGGTTTTACATGATAAAAAAATTTTTCACAAAAATATTTTTATTTTTTACAAAAATATTTTTTTTCACAAAAATGGGCCCCTAAAAAAACCTGGACCGACCCCTGAATAATGTCTACATATAGTGATGTGACAATGCGCATGATATGAGGGGGACTGTAGAGCCCCTACAGGGGAAATTCGAAAGCTAGAGATATCATTTCGAAAACTATGACAAATAGAAAAAAAGTATGTAGTAAAAATGTAGAACTTAAAATAAGTCTTTACATACTCATTACGTTAGTTTGATGAATTCCAGATACTTGCTGTCGACAAACACTTATTAAATAAAACCTATTAGTGCCAAATTGAACACTGATTTGCGTGAACCCACATATTTGATTTGTGATAGGATAACGTGGGACTTGCCTATTTCAAAGCAACTAAGAAGATTTAGATTTGAATTACATACAAAATGATACATATCACTGACATTTTAAAATCAGACATCTTAGAAGTTCTGGAATATGTAAATATCAAGGCAACCAATCACAAATCAAATATTAAGCGAAATATGTGGGGTCAATCAAATTCATATCCAGTTTGAAATTAATAAGCTCTATTTATTTAACATTTGCTTACAGCGCGAATTTTTATGGCATAAAAGTAACATATGCTGCGCTGAGCAAAGTAAAAATCTTATCGAACTTCTTATAAGTGAGCTTCAAAACAATCAACTAGAAATAGTAGAATAAACAAATTTAAGAATAAATTTAACTTAAACAGAAACAGCAAAATTTAAACAATAAAATTTAGACAATGTTTAAATAGCGCGCAATTGCAGCTGCATACAAAAAATCAATGGAAATCAAAATCATTCAAAGAAACTAAGAAAATTACTCTGATATAATCAGAATAAGCAAACAAGGAATCCATTCTAGTCCGCTTTATCAAGGGCTAAGGACTATATTCGAAATGGATTCAAAATATTTTGGAAATGTTTCTGTAAGAAGCTTGCATTACGCCAAATATAGCTTCTCTTAGCCCGAAATTTCCCAACAAAAGACAAAGGAGATCAGTACCATCTAATAAGCATTATAAGTGACCAATCATCTTATAAATGACCAATTCTGTTTCCCTGATTCTATATCATAGTGCCTAGCGCAGATTTTCTAAATAATAGAAGGAAAAATAATGAAGAAGTTCGGAGTCATTTCGATAAGAAGGAAGGTATGCAGATAATGTTATCAGCGACAAAGAATCGTCGATGGCATATGGAGGATAAAACGAACTCAAGGTAGTCAGAAAGTGGACAGGTGCATCCTCTGTGTGATTTTATATTCACAATCTGCTCTTAACCAACAGAAGTTTGTTTTAAAATATATAACAAATTGGAAAGTTGAGGTTTTTTTCTACAACCAAATTTATTGTTCTCCATTAATTTATGAATTATATAAAAGAGTAACTAGCAAGGCTGTTTATACCTCGACGTCCTCGTATAGTTTCCACAATCTGTTTTTGTATAATGAGTTTTGTACAGTAAGTGTCAAAAGTTTAAGCACGAAAATAATTTTAAAAGAAAATTTTAAATATTCACTTTATTTCAGTATCTCCTTTATATGTATATAAAAATTCAATTTTAAAGTCATATTAAATATTACTAACTTTAAAACATATTTATTCATAGTTTTTAAGAATAGATTGAAAATAACTGTGTCAAAAATTGAAGAATAAAACCGCTTTTATGGAAATTAACGAAATCACACAAGCAGTTGCGCAGGCATCTTGTTTTTGTCATCGTTTGTTTTATACGTTGTTATAAAAGAAAAATCTGACTGGAAAGAATATGGAGGCCTTTCTAGGAGGGTGCCATTTTTTTCTTCTCTTGACCGAATCAGATCAGCAATAATTTTAGCCCGTCTTTTGATGGCAATTTTCATCTATTTTTTGATTACGGATTGAAAAGTGCTTTGGAATGAATAGGGGATAATAGCCTTTGTTGCTGAAAGTCCCAAATTCACCTCCCCCCAATCAAATTGGTCAAAATCAGGCTGTTGGTTTGACGTTCATTCAAAATGGCTAGCTATAGAGAATTTTTTTTTGTGATGAAGTATAGAAAATCTGTTGTATGAGAGCAAAACAAAAGTCCGTTTCTGAAATTGCAGCTGCATTAAAAAGGTCGAAACGTGGAATTTATCAACTCTTGGAACGTGGTGAAGACTTTAAAAGAAAATCTCATTCTGGAAGGACACAACTGACCAGCTGCCGCGATGACCAGTACTTTAGAAACTTGGATTTAATTAGGAATTATTCTCTTTCTCGAATTAAAAATATCATTGGAGGATAAATATTAAAAAACCTATTCATAGAAGAATTTTACAACCGGGGTATATGAAAAACAGTAAGATGGCTCGATTACCTTGTTTGAAACCACACCAAAAAGAAACTCTCTTACAGTGGTCCAAACAGCACATGTCATTTGGTGATACGTTGCTTAATGTCACATTAAGCGATGAAAAAAATGGAATTTGTTCGGCTTTGAGGATTTTTCATGCTATTGGTATAATCTTCGAAACGAACCAAGGAGCATGTTTAGTAGACAACGTGGTGGTGGATCTCTGATGGTATGGGGAACGATCTGTTTCAATGGTCAGACATCCCTAGCCTTCTGCAGTGGGCGGCAACATACTAAAAACTATCAAGAAATACTTGCCAATCATTTCCTTCCTTTTGATGAAATTTTATATGGAACAGATTGGACTTTCAATATGACAACGCTTCAATCCATACCTCCAAGTCCACACCAGAATGGCTTAGATCCAACATGGTGTTGGTTTTGAACTGGCAAGTCCTAAGTCCTGATTTAAACCCCATAAAAAAGTTTGGGGGAACCTCATACCTTCAGTTTATCAAAATAGTAAGCAGTATTCTTCAGCTGAAGAACTGAAAGCGACCGCTGGGAATGCTTGTTATGAACTAAACCTAGAATTAATACAGGACTTAATGTTATCGATGGAGAACCGTGTATTTCAACTAATTCAGTGTAAAGGATAAATAACCAAGTATTAACATTTCATTTTTACTCGACTCTAAAAAGATAAATGTCTTCTGTGTTTAACTTTTGACACAGGAGTTTTTCTATTTTTGATTAATTTAATGGTTGAAAATAAAGTTTAAAACATGATTGTATCAAGTACAATTTCAATTTATTTTTGTTTTACATATATGAACACTCATTTTAAAAAGAATGAATATATTTAAAGTTTTGTTTCGAAATTATAGTTGTGCTTAAACTTTTGACGCCCACTTTAGTATAGAGGAGAGAACTGAGCATGCATTTTGGACGTTTTCTCGTTGACGGATTGGACTTCAACATTTGGTACAGATTGTTCAGTCTCGCATTCCCTAGGTGGTGGCGAAAACAAAAACCCTTCAATTCTAGCTATTGTTTAGCAATGGATTCCGAAACCCTCCGCGCCTTTGCGCATGCTCCGGGCGGAGTTATTTTCATCAAAATAGGGGAAAGTGCAGAATGGAAGGGTGATGTTTACGTTTTACTGAGCGTGATCTAACAAAGAACTCCGGAAATGCGCTCATATGTCTCATTGTCTGACACCCCTTTACGGTGTAAAATCGTCCAAAAGTGCTAGTCTAGGAATCCGTTGCTGAGCTATAAGTTGATCGCAGCTGGATTGGAAAAGGGATGCTCCTCTACTAAACAGAATTTATCTCCTATCAAGCGAGGTCTTATGCAGCAGCTATTTTTGTATCTTCTATAACTCGAGATCGCATCGCCTTATAAATGTGATCTTATTTCCACCACTTTAATTAGTATAAATTAAGCATTGCTAATTTAATCACACTCCTTTTTGAATATACCTATGTTGATGTTACAATAAAATTTAAGAAAAAGGAATATCATTCGTGCCCATTTAATTCCTGAGCTATAGGCACATATGTTACATATAACAGCTATTGCTTTGGTGTCAAGATTACAAACAAATTCTCAGTGGCGTAGCGATGGTAAATGGCTCCTGGGGCATAGGGGAGAGTGGGGCATATCCGGGTACCCTTGATTCTGGCGCTATTATTTTTCCTATCTAGCAGACAGATACTGAATTATACTATACTAGTCCAGAAAAAGGAACAGTCATAGTGGCGTGTTGTAGCTGTTGGATTCACTGCTTCTATGAAGGGTTATTTATTTTAACACTCCAACTCTCTAATGTTCGATTGATTTTAAACTATTCTTACCTAAAAATCATTACAATTATAAAAACTATATTTAATCCAGCTTATTACACGTTTGCTAAGGATTTACACCCCATCAAACAATAAGGATTTACTCCAATAACTGCGCGGTTCTATTTCGTTTTTTTTATAACCTCTGCACTCGGGGTAAAACCGGGTACTCCAGGTGGCGTTTGACAGGGACAGTCAGTATTGATGATTCCTTCGATGAAGACGATAAAAACACATCAGACGTTGAATGTTTATATTTTAATGATGTATTTTCTAATTTAAATAAAGAAGAAGGGTTCATCCAATGTAAAAACTGTCTTATCTGTGCCCAAGAAAGCTATAGTGGCGCGGAGGAAGAAGACAACTGCTTTGCATGTGAATTTTGTAACTAATATGCTTAACTTTTCGTATAAAGTAAAAATGATTGCAACTTTTCCACTGAAAATCGAGTTTTCCTAATTTTTCCATAACGTTAACATGTGTACCCGGTTTTACCCCACTAGTGGGCTAAAACTGGGTAGTTTGACTTCTTTTATAAAAAATTATTGATAAAAAAAGTAATGAAGCTGTGGCTTTTCTGGAAAGGTATATTGTACTAAGATAAACGATTTTTAATGATTGTTTCAATAAAATTTGACAAGCTCTATGTCCATTTTAGTTCCAACAGGCCTTCGAACCTTAGGTTCTCTGTTTTTCTCCACTTTCCCCTAATTTTATTTTTCGCCCCCAAGTAGTCACCAATGATTTAGTAAGTGTAAATAACGTCCGAATAATGGTACCCATTTTTCGAATTCTCATCATTATTTGGCTTTAAAAAGTGACATAAACGCACAAATGCTTTGTCTCCATGGCGCCCCCTAACACTGCTCCCCTTGTCCCCCGGTCGCTACGCCACTGCAAACTTTATTTATTTAGATTATTGCGTTTTTGAGTCATTGCGCTCACATAAACAAACCGGCAGATGAACAACCAGTAGACGGATTTGGACTAAAATTAGATACAGATCTTAAATTTAGATGATAAAACCAAATGCAAAATTTCATCCATAATCGTGTGTTTTGGTGTTATAGAGTTAGCATGCTCATGGACGACAGCCTTCACTTTACCGGGTTGCGTCTAAATTTTGATAACAATCTACTATTTTGACGCAAAGACCACATACCAAATTTCATTCGAATAACTCTCTCGTCCCGTTTTTGAGTACCCTGTTATAGACAGACATAATTTTTTTTTAAAAGTGGCTTCTTAGTGATCCTGAGCGCGCCTCAAGATGCATCAAAATTCCTAGTCCATTTTTTTTATTAATACAATACTTTCCCTTCTTGTACTTTGTATAGGTTAGTTAGTTATATTAACGTCCCGTTTTGAAGCAACAAGAGGGCTGTTTTGGGACGGACCTCGTAATTTTGAACCACGGTCAGATTACGAGGACGACACCTGAGCTGGCAACCCCCTCTCCAAGCTTCCACGCCACACCAACGGGAGGACGTTTGGCCACTACGTATGATTTAACGTGCAACAGGCCCCATACACAGCGGATCTTCAGTGGAATCGGGTCTCGAACCTGGAACCCTCCGGCCCCAAAGCCGAGACCTTACCACTAGGCCACCGCGGCCTGTGTTAAAAACAAATAAGGACTTTAAAATCCCAGTCATTCTTTCACAGCGGATTTCCTTTCTTGGCACTTCCACAAGCATAACATCCAATGATTAGTTTGCAGTCCCACTGACATTTCTCATTGCTATAATTTTACGCACAAAATATCCATTCCAGCATTTGATTTATTCAAAAGAGCCCTACTCACGCGATGCTATAACTAGGTCACGAATTAAGCTGCCGACAAAATCAAAAGTTGGATATTATTTTTAAAATATTCTTTAATATTTAACATAATCACTGGATACGAGTGCTTACGATGATTAGCATCACAAGGATCGACAGATTTTGATCGGGGGTAGAACCCTTGAACTTGGATGAACTTTCACTGTAACACCCAGATCGTTCAAGCCGACTAATCATAGAAAAATTACCTCAAATTAATTTAAGATTGAATGAAACTATATCCTTATTTCACTAAAACATTTTAATAACGAACACAGCTCACATTATAGATGTGCATTGAAATAAAAACAAACAGATATAAATTGATCCGATTTCGTGTCAAGAATATAGCAAAGGAAAATTATCAAATATTTCAACTTGCTACTGACAGATAAGAAATGCGTAACTGTAATTTTGATCATTGTGATCCGGTTTATATATTTTCACCGACAAATGTCAAAAAATAATAATTAAAATTATTTTTACTTGGAGATAACAATGTCTTGCTACGAATGTCATTCGTAACTGGAACTTTAAAATTAAGTAGAAATCTTCTTCACGAAGTAAATTTCTTTGCTGTTTCCTATCCTGCACAGACCAAAACAAATGTCAAAATCAAAATTAAAATCTTATTCCCAATACTCTCAATTCTCGCTCCACGCGTTCTTTATAAAAAACAATAATTTTATTTACTATCATGGACACCAGCACTATAATGTTGTATTTTTATGCTACAAATTCATATTATTCATCGCCCTTTATTTTGTAATCTGATCCAAACTGTAAATGCAATCCCATGTAAATTTAAATCAACTTTATTTAAATTAAAAATTCAAAGTTCATGGATTATACTAGACTTGTTTCAGCGTAATTTTCATAAAAATTTTATTCCAAAATTAAAGATTTTTTCGTTTTATGATGGAAATAACCTTCCTTGAAAGTAATTTTTTTTCCTTTGAGAAATTTTATAAATTGAAGCATTAACTTCACAAAAATATATATCTTTTTACTAATCCATTTTTGTGCAGTTATGGCAAATCTCAATCTCTTAAATTATAAAGAATTATTTAGATGTTCCGATTTTGAATTTGATCTTCTATATGTTCTCTGAATCATTTATCTCCTTATGTTATATGAAACTGATAATTATTTGATTAAAATGAGCGACATAATTCAAAGTAACTAATTATCACAACCAAAACTAGCACAACAATTTATCCTCACAATTCATTGCAGAATTTTCAATAAAGGAAACAAAGCAAGCAGGTAAAAATTAGTTTCAAAATAGAAAAATATTTCAAAAGGTAGTTTACACTTAGGTGTGGTGAGAAGACTGATTTATCTTCTCTCCTAAGCAGGTTTTTGTCAACAAAGATAAATATTTTCCATGTGTTTTATCGATAAATCTATGTACCAACACTGAGTAAACATATTTTATCTTCTCCCTTAAGAAAGTTTACAGACAGCGAAGACAAACATTCCACGTATGTTATTGATCAACGTAACATACACTGAGTAAAACATATTTAGCAATCGCTTTTTCTGGAAGGATCGATATTTGCTTTAAACAAAAGTGCTGAGAAAATACGTTTGCATTTTTATAGTAAATAATCATCCATCAGTTATTATTAATTGTACTAGGCTATATTTTTTAATTCACTTGTATTACCTTAGTATGATGTTCGTATTAAATTTTATTCCGATGCCAATTACACACAATCAGGCTTACAGAAGGACGAATAAATATATAACAGAAATATCACCATTCTTCATGACAAAGTAATAATGTTTAAAAAATTATCCTTTAAAAGTATTTTTGACATTAGAACAATAATTATTTTTAGGAACATAAAACTGTTTCAGATATGTGTCTTTCGAAAGGAAAATTATGTCTCACCTTAAATTTCTGAGCAGTAGAATAAAAATAATTTCTATGACATTAGTTATACAGCTGTTAATAAAGAATTCTCTATTGAGTTTAATGAAGAAATAAAATCTTCTCTTGGCACTTGTATAAGATTTGACCGAATAAACTTCCTTCAAAATGCAGATAATGACACAGCCATTTAGTTTTAACTAATTTTAGATAAAAAAGCGGAGACTCGAGGATAAAACAGATTTAACATGGAAGAACGAGGACCAACA